>NJDD01000382.1:0-20103 GCA_002245505.1 Calephelis nemesis
TTTTTTTTATTCTAATAGGATAGATCTAGTATGTAATATCATCAGCCTATCGACTATAAAATCAAGAATGTGAGGTCAAAATGGTTGAAGATATGCTTAGTAGAATTACAATGGTGGATGCAACTGCTAACAAAGTACCCAAAGTTATCGACTGATGTGTAAAATGGAAAAAATATTCCTATAGGTGGTTTTAAAATAACTTTCGTCACAAAAATATTGTGAAGGCGATTACTTTCAGAATTCAAACATGAAGGACGTTCCAGAATGTCTCAGCAGAAGATACAAGGCGGTTGACGAATTCATCCAAGATTTGTCAGACAACCGTGACCAACTCTCTAGTGCCTCTAGTGAGAAACAAGGTCTTAAACTGATGTGCGATTTCTGGAACATTCTCAAACAAGAACCAGACATAAATTTGACGGTTACTATCGACATATGATACTAATTCACAGTTATGATATTATCTATTCCTGTCGCCTTGACAGTGCCATTTTTTGGTCATGATGGTAAGGTAGCTGGCAGACTTACGTGATGAGCTAAACACCTCGGTCATAACTCATAAGACAGCGACCCGTATACACGGTTGTCTCTTACCATCAGGAGAGTTGTGTGCTTTTTTGCAATCTTAAAAACAAATCCTTTCGCACACAAATTGTATAACATTTGACAATAGCGACACTTGGCACTGATACCCTCTGTCTACCCCAAAACTCGCAAGGGGTTGGCGTGAAGATAAGTATACATGTTTCTTTTGGAAAATGGCTAATAAAATAAATGTTGCCAATCTCGCGGTTTCTACAACTTCACCGGCCTTTGTGAACCGAGCAGAGTGCTCAGCCCGAGACATCACTGTTTAGATAGATTGGACTGTTCCCTACATCAACAAGGGCTATCTCCCGAGAGACCATTCTAGTTATTGGGTGGACTTGATAGAGGAATAGTGGCTCGTCGCTCGGCGTTAGGCACCGGGCGCAAGAGAGATCTTCGTCGCCGAGACCGGCGGCGAAGGTGTAGTGTAGAGTTTTGAGTGTTTGTGTTTAGGTTTGGAGGGTGGCTTGCATTTGCCGCATTTATTGGATCCGGAGAATCCGATAGGACTTGGTTATCTATTAGTTATTCTTACGATATTACGCAAACGGCAATAAGCCATATTGCTTTTTTTCCACGCCTAAATTCTATGAAACAAAATAGACAATATTCAATGTGTATTTGGGATAAGGATAATAAAATTAGAAAATCTCCATCGAAATTGGTGTAGTCGATAATTTGGAGATAACGATACAGAATAAAAAAAATGTCCCAGTAACCTACAAACAAAGTCAGCGAATAAGGACATGGCTCAATATGGTAGTATTAACCTAGCTGTAGCCTATAGACATCATAAATGGCTCTCTTCAGAAAGGAACACGACAATGTCTGTCTGTCGCTATGGAGGTTACCAATCCCCTTGAGCTGTTGCATAGATAGTTTGCCACCTAGACACTAGATTTCTGTCTATCAAATCGGCTGATCTCTACAATTCGTCGTCTTTTATTATTTTTTGTGCCGCTGCATATTTTCATCTGCTTACTAGCCGTTCTGTGTCTTTAACATAAACATTGGTTTATTCATCTATAAAATAATCACTTCTGTTATCAGGAAGCGGTAAAGGAGAGAATGGAGCTAAGTAGGAGGAGCAGCACGTTCAAACCGCCACCAGTCACATGCTACCTTGCTAACAATGAGAAAAAGAAACGGTATATATATTACTATATTTACTTTTTAACCCCCCAACGGAAAAAGAGGGATGTTATAAGTTTGACGTGTTTGTGTGTGTATTGTATTTGTGTCTATCTGTGGTATCTTTTGAAAATATGAACAGATTCCGATGTGGATATTTAGTCAGAAAATGACGAGATCGAGATGGGTCTTACATTAGTTATTATTTATTTCCTTTACGGTTTTGTCGAAAATAATAAACATCTTAATTTGGAGATTTCCACCTTTGATGGGCTCATTTCTACTGTTATGGATGTTGACAATCTCTCAGGATTGTATCAGTACTTTCTTACCATCAGAAAATCCGTCAGCTTGTTTGCCTTCCGTTATCATAAAAAAAAAAACTATGATGGACCATAATAATTTGTTCGCCCCGAACATTACTTTGATATGTTAATGTGCCGAAGTAAATATGCCGAAACATTACTTTGATATGTTAACAAAATTCTATTAATAAAATTCTAACAGAACGAAATTGGATTAGTGACTTTGGATTAGAGTAGTAAATAATAAAATACATAAAGTACTGTTACTGCAGTTAGTTCAGACATGCAGTAAATTTCTCAGTCTTGTCCTCGACCACTTAAAAAGGAAGCGATTTATTAAAACACTAATAGCGCACTAAAGTTTTAATAGAACTTTTTTTCTGTGGTCTGGGAAAAGACAGAAATTTACTGCCTGACTGACTACAACCAAAGCAGATTGTTAATGTTATTGTTTACGCTTAATTTCAAAGCCAATTGCTTTGCGTTAAAATTTTGTTATCGCCTCTGTGGTCTAGCGGTCCAGGTGTCGGACTTGACTTCATGAGGTCCCAGGTTTGATTCCCGGGACGGGCAACAAAAAGAAAATGTAGTTTTTCCAATTTTTTAATACTAAAATGTTGCTCGGGATTGGTTGTGTACCCGGTTAGCGATAGGCTTGCCACCTGTTATGTTGTGGGATTTAGCGTCTTTGGCTAATCGTGGATGCCCTGGTTGTGCCTCTGCCTACCTCTTCCGGTATATGGTATACTGCTAAAATGTTGTTAGATTCAGTGGTATGTCTTCGAACCACATCTTATTTTCTTTTATAATATCTTGTCTGCTGAAAGTAGACGCGGAAAGGCAAGGAATGTAAAGTGGTTCGGTTTGTATAATTTGTACCAGATACCTTTTGTTATGATGTGTTATTAAAATATTTCCCACTCACCAGCATTTTTTCCTGCAATCATTCTAGTATCTCAAAGTACTGAAGAAGTACAGTGGGGGATGCCATTTGAAATGGCTATTTTGGCCCATTACAAATATAAAATTCAAAGTCATATTTTAGTTCCTGCTGCAGTGCCATCATTTCAAAAGCGGAGAAACCTAAAGAACAAGTAAACATGTGCTGTGCCAGCAAAGACAGTACTTTGCCCTTGGGCAAAGTCCTTGGTGATTTGAAGGAGGTATTTATTCTTTGATTTATCGTCTTTTAATATTATCTTTTTTTAACTTATTACGCTTTCACATCAGCAAAAAAAAAAAATAAACCGAACAGTTTCACTATGTGAAACAAAATAGAGAAAGATTCCTTTTCTGAATATAAGAGATAGATAAGTCTGGTAGAATTAATTCTCGTAAATTAATAGAAGAATAATATTTATGAGGCACTATTACGAGAGGTTTAATTCATTCAATTCAACCCAGGAACGTGAAAGTCCTTAAAATAGTTATTTTTTTTAATCCTCGACGGAAAAAGTCAGGTGTTATAATTTGGATTTCTCTTTCCTCATGCACTTGTATGTATATCAGATAACGAAAGAACGGACGAACCCATTTCTATGCGAATTTTTAATTGTAAGCTGACATTATCAAGATGCAACAGGACCTCTTTAATCCGAACTCCGAAAAATTACTCTCCGTTCGGATTCGTGGAGCGTTCGTATTACAGAATTTTAGGAACTATAGATATATGGATATGCTACTTTTATGAAATAAAGAAAATAGTATTGCGAAATGTTTATAATATTATATTTGTTCAAAAACGTTTATTAATCTTTTTTAAAGAAATCCGATATTTTAGTCTGTCAGGAGGTATTTAATGACAAATTAAAAGTTTTGTTTTCCAATTTCCGTTCCGTTCTAACAACATAAGATCGTATCTTTTCTCGTATCATCATATGTTTTTTATATCGAAAATAGTAGATTTGCCCACATCCTATTCCTGTACAAGAGAACTAAAAGAAATATTTTGTATCAGTTAATCTAAAGTTTTCGTATTTCTGAGAAATAGTCAAGATCACATGACGTGATCTGGAGTGAAAAGAGCCAGCGGGTATGGGCCGTTCGGATTATAGAGGGGTTCGGATTAGGAGTGGTTCGGATTAGGAGTGGTTCGGATTAAAGAGGTCCTGCTGTAGTTATTAGCTACCTACATCATTACTACATAGTACAAAACAAAGCCGCTTCCTCTGTCCCTATGTCATTTTGTATGCTTAAATCTTTAAAACTATGCAACGGATTTTGATGCGGTTTTTCTAATAGATAAACTAATTGAAGAGTAAGGTTTATATGTATATTTCATAACAGTGCAAAGCCGGGGTGGGCTAATTGTGTGAAAGTTTTGTCGAGGGTTATTTAATTTTTTTGGATTATTTAACTTTAAGTACACATATATTGTATTATCGTATCGGTGCGATCTGTGCCATACAACCTTTGACAACTCTGTGCATACCCAACTTGTGGTCAAAACTTTCTGTTTCTTGGATACAGTGCAAGGCTGTCATCAACTGTTATTAAGTCAGCAAAACAAGCAGCAAGCGGTCGGATTGTCATACATTATTTTTATCTTTGCCTTGGATTCTTTCGTAGGCAGTATCATTTGAAAAGAAGTGCAACCAGAAAGTCGTCCACTTAGAAACGCATCAAAAAGAATTGGAAGATAAAATCAGTGAATTAGAAAACAGGGAGGAAAAGGGGCTAGTTTTGCTGGAGCAAGCTGACTGCATGTGGACGTGTATGGAGGAGTCGTACAAGAAAAAACTGGCTGCATCTTTGGATCGGCAGAAGGCATTGTTAGATCACGTGCGTATAAAAGTCTCAAGTTTTTTGTAATTTTGGTTCAAGCTTTTGCTGAGTGAGGTTTTTTTTCCTACATGATCTTCAATAATATTAAATTGTATTTCACGATAACATTTTTTGGGTGTTATCCAAGGGTGGTGGCAAGAGTCTTCAAAATCAGTGTGACAGTATAAAAAGAGTAATGAATATGGGGGAAGCTAGGTGCTTTCTGTCTACTCGAACGGGATTTTAATAAGTATATGTTTGTGCGTTTGTGTATTGTATCTTTTACTCGCTCTCGCTCTATCGCCTCCATGGGCCAGCTGTCTAATGTTGGTGTTGGCGACTGCTTTTAATCTATTTTTAGAGATACATTTTTAATATTACACGTATATGAGGACACCGATTCGAATACCGGGTCAAGCAACACAAAATAAACAATTTTCTAATAAAGCATCGTTGCACGGGACTGGATAAGTTTCCCACCTATCACATTGTGTTACAAAGTACTTTCGGCAAATGTGGGTGGTCTGGTTGTACCTTTGCCTACGTCCTCGATAGGATACGGCCGTGAATATACTTACTTTACAAATTTTGTTTGTAGCTAAAAGAGGTGGAGAAAAGCAACACGAAATGGCGAAAACTCAGGTCCGATTTAGAATTTCAATTAAGCAATATCGACAAATGTCAGCGAGAAATCTCCCAGAAGATTAATCAGAAAAGCAATGACGTTAAAAGCATAAATGCTGAAATAGAAAGTATCAAGACCAGGATAGAGAATAATAACAAAGACCTGGGTGGGTTCAAGAAACAAATCGATAACAAGAAGGCAGCATCCGATGTAAGTATGATAAGCTAGCAGATTACCGTGGTTTCACCTGCTTAACGACTGTAACATAATTTCTGAAAAAAATGTTTTTAAAAATGTAGAGAGGTAAGAGACAACCGTGCCCATAGATACCATAGATGTTATAGGTGCGTTGCTGTCCTGTGACCGGGAGGTTAGGCTTGTTGTACAAGACTAACGACTACCCCTACGGGATGTAACTTAATACACTCATTAATACAGGCATAGATAAACTCGGAATCTATCCCTACCCAGGTAAATAGCTGAACAGCACATAACCACCGGTGGTCTTATGGTTAAGGACCTATTTAACTTATGCTTACCTGTAACAAGCTATCTGGAAGGAAGGTCGATTTTCTATTCTACACAGGAGACCAGGACCAACAATTTCCCCTTATTGATTCCATCAATCCATTTGTGATGTATTATTGTGTAACTTTTTTTATCGATGACGATTTTTTGGCTATACGGTACGTACAGGACAAAATATAGCCTATATCAGTCTCCAACTTGTAGTGAGCGTGCCTTTGTTTTAAAGTCTAAATACTGAGGTGTAAATCCCGAAAAAAAAACTTGAATTTTTTAAAATATTTGTTTATTAAGTACCTATAATTTGTGTTATCTCTTAGAAAAAGCTCGCAAATATAGCTTCGAAGGTTAATGAGTTGCAGAAAAAGTTGAAAGAAGAACAGAAACATAAGGACGAGAAAGAAGCTGAAGGGAATAAGTATATAAGAGAAGCCAGAGACGATTTACAAAATCTATGTAAGACGTTATTGCAAAAAAGGTTGGAGAACGAGGATATGAAGGCAGAGGTATGTTACCAGTCCTGCATATTTTGTAATTTTCCTGATTTGCAATTAACGTATGATAGCTTCACAAATATTATATTTTTTGTAAAAATATAATTTTTTAAAAAGAGGAGGTTCTCAATTTGATTGTATGTTTTTTTATGGCTCTTACTTAGAAAAATAGGTAAAGATTTCGAGTTTATTTATGTACATATTAATTTTATCATAATCCTACTAGTGGCTATAGCCGTGTATATAAAGTCGTGTAGCACTTGGAGACTGCCACGGTAAAGCTATTGCATAAGCAGGCATGAGTCACTAGATTGCGGGGAGAAGAAGGGGATTACGCATGCAAGTAATGCCGATACTGCCAATTTAATAGTTGCTGAACTCAAGAGGCAAGCGTGATCAAAAAGACATTAAAAGTTCTGCTATTCATCGATAGATGGCAAAACTAAAAAGTATCACCGCTGTGCCGGTCGGAGTGGGTGCCGGGGGTGTTAGGTTATTTTCGTTACGGAATTTCTGGATTCGGTCTCCACGTTCAAGGCCCGCGATAGAAACTATGCAATAGCTTAAAATATACTTAAACTGAATTCCTACAAGATTTTATTTGTTTATGCAACATTTCTTTCGTTCTTTGTTTAAAACCTGCTGTTCCGGCGAACTTCGTTCCACTTTCAGTTTGTATGGGAAAAATAAAAATGTTGCTTTTAATGGGATAAAAAGTTTCATATGCCCAATTCCTGATTCTTAGCTTCCTATCATTTTTCAGCCAAATCGGTTTAGCTGTTCTTGAGTTTCAAAAAGTTTAACTACCTAATTCTTCTTTCATGTACTTATATAGATAATAAAATAAAAAAATATTATCCCTTACTTTTGAAATACGTAACTCACTATATTTATTGCAAATACGTTAAATTCATATGGATCATATTCATACGGAATATTAAACAAAGATGACTTTTGGATGTCAACAAATTTTTGTGAAGCGTTAAATTAATTAAACTTAATAAAGCCTCATACACACTAACATTAAATTTAAATTTTCAGAGAGAAGCCTTACTTCTAGAAGTGGAGTTGTTAAAGCAAACCTGCGACCAATGTAAGGACAAATGCAAAAACAAGGCTCAAGACATCGAAGATCAAATCAAGAAGATTGAAGAAGATATCTCTGTGTACCAAGTGAAGTGTATCCAGTGCCACCAATGTACTGACACTGTGGATATTAGGAAGATGTGTACTGATTGTCCCAGGTGTGTAGCTGAAAGAGAGTGTAATCTGGACGGTGACCATTGCACACATGATTCTACCATGGACTGCGTATGTGTGGCTGTGAAACAAAAATTCCTGAATAATGTATTTGAAAATATGTACACCATTTTGAAGAGACATACAAAATCTCCCGCTGGTGAGTATACATTTTTACGAGAATGAACCTGGACTATCACGGGGGTTGTTAGTCCAGATTCGATATGTAGAATAGGCTATATTTCTGCCTGGCAGCTTGTAAAAGGCGAGCATAGGTTAAATTGGTCATTACCAACAATACAACCGGAGGTAGAGTGCTGTACTGTAATTTGTCCAGCAAGGGATCCACTGTCATATACAGAGGTAGACGGGCAGACCATCATAGGTTTAACATCCAGGCCACAACACAGCTACGTACATATAACATCTATGGTATCTATAGGTCATGGTCATTTCTTATCTTCAGCACTAGCGTAGCGGCGTGCCCGTTCGCTTTCTTCATATGAAATAAAACTTAAATTAAAAATGTAATGACAAATACCCGCCGACAGAACTTTCGTGTAATAAAGACTATAATCCCAGGTTGCACCTTAGAGAACTTTAGTTCTTGTTTATTAATAAGGCTACCACACTGTCACATGTTATGTACCTCACCTCTTTAGCACGTACAGCTTCTCACCAAAAGATGCCGTCGCATAAACAAGTGAATTTATCACAGACATATATAACATTAAAAAAGTGTCATTTGAAAAAAAAGTATATTCACGCCAATATCCCCGAAGGGGTAGACAGAGGCACAACTAATCACCCACGGTTAGACACTAATATCGGCTCTGTGGTCTAGCAGTCCGGCGTCGGACTTCAGTACTTTAGGTTCTGGATTCGATCCCCGGGTCGGGCAACGAAATAATAAAAAAATTGTGCATTTTCAATTTTCTAATAAAAATAACGTTGCCAGGGATTGGATATGTGCCCGGTTGGCAACAGGCTTGCCACCTATCACATTGTGGGACTTAGTGTCTTCGGCTAATCGCTATTTGAAAATAATAATACGTTAATCTGAACGTATTCAACAAGGATCTAAGTCGTGATGCGCTATTTTTTAAAATGCCTTTTAAAATACCATACAACAACTTTAGTTGTCAAAAAAAAATTAAAAAATCGCTTTAAATTAAAGATTACTAGTTCAATAAATATTCATTTAATCCTATATACTTTTAACATTTGAGGTCAGTGAACAGCACACGGGTCTTCTGATGGTCAGAGACAGCCGTGGCCTATAGACACTATAGATGTTGTAGGTATGTTTCTGTCCTTTGTCCGGGGTGTTAGGTCAATTGTGCAAGTCTACCGGCTACACTCCAGACTGGAACATGACAGTCATTATGGAGACAGGAGTAGGTAAAACGGTGTCCTACCCGGCCGAGTTGCTGCACAGCTCTACGCTGTTTATTTTGTTAAATTTTTTAAGGGTATTTTGTAAAACATCTGAAAAATTATTGCACTCTAAGTGAACTTGGATCTTACTGCCTAAGCTGGATGTGTTTTTGAATTCTTATTTTATCACAATATTCACAAGAACGTGCATATGTGTGCCTTTTTTGTAATATAAACTATAATAATATGCTCTTGTTAATACTTAATTGTACCATTTTGTAATAAGCTTAATTGTGCACAATAAAGAGTTCATTCATTCATTCATTCATTCAAATGTACTGTCACTTTAGTAGACTTTATTGCCTCTGCTTTTTTCAACTGTCACATGTCATTATTCATATGTATGTAATGTACATGAATACTTCTAAATTCCAAACATTTTCATAAAAAAGTATTACATAAGCTGAGTAGGTACTAGTGATCTGCCACCTGTTTAAAATTTTGGCTGCAGAGGGGAGAAACCACTCAAACGCTCTAGGTGTGAAAAGGAACCAAGTTACAACTTATCCGGTTCCTTTTGGAAACATTTCTATGGCGTTCATTTTAAAGCCATCTATCGATAAATAGAGACATTTTTTATTTAAAACTCTTAATATAGATGTCACTAAGATAAACTGTTTATTCCACAGAATTTGTTTCACCCTGACTAAGCGTTTAATGGTTCATCTCAAAGTTTTTAGTAGTTTTTATTTTTTAAAGTCAATTTGTTGTCTTAAGGTAAAGCAGTGGCCAATGCTGTAGTAAACTGTTTGAAGCGAAGCAGGAACGGTAAGTTGAATGAAGAGACTAAGAACATTCTCCAACGGTTCATCCTCGCCGTTGTCAAGAAGAATTTGAACATGACAGTTGTTGGTGGCGCTGTGAAAACAAGATGTGAGGTGAGTAAAAAGGCTTACAATCCGTAGGGTTACTCTTGTAGGTATCTTGATACCACGCGAATTGAAAATTGGAATCTTAAATGTAATTTTAGGTAGGTACTTTTGAACACAGCATTTGCGAATTATTAACATTTAGTTACAAATAAATTCAAATATGTAATTACAAATAATTTATTTTAAACTAGGTATTACCTAACTAAATGTTGGTTTATAATTCGCCAGTACTGTGTTCGAGAGTGCTTAAAATGACATACCTACTCGGTTCTAATTTCCAATATTACATGAATTGCTTTTAAGTAATGTCTATATTATGTAAAGTCCCTAGTCCCTTAAAGTAAAGTGTCTTCACGCCCATTTCCCCTAAGAAGTAGGCAGACGCACAACCAGGGCACCCACGACTAACCGAAGACACTAAGTCCTTCAATGTGATAGGTGGCAAGCCTATCGCCAACCGGGCACATATCCAATCCCGACCGACGTTTTTTTTATTAGAAAAATTGGAAAAACCCATTTTTATTTTTGTTGCCTGACCGACATTAAGGTAATTGTTCTGTGACTCTATTTCAATATATTCAAATGTGAAAACAAAATTTATATGTTTTGTCGCCAACGTCCATACCACGTTGAATACACCGGTTCTCGTCCGATCACCGAAGTTAAGCAACGTCGGGCGCAGTCAGTACTTGGATGGGTGACCGCCTGGGAACACTGCGTGATGTTGGCTTTTTTTGCAAGTTATTATCATTAGATGATCATAATTTTATGCTATCTATTTATAGGTATATTTTTTTATTAATTTAAAAAAAAACTTAACTCAGGATTTGTGCTATTTAAATAGGTGAATAGGAAAATTTACGCAGTGTCAAATTAATTTAAAGTTCTGATAACCTTATTCACATTAAAAATAAACAATAGTTCAGAAAATTAAGGAAGGTGCTCTTACCACTAGCTGGACTAAAAATTAGGAAATAACTTTCCATAAATCCAAATACAAAAATTTCTGATTAAGAAAAAGCGCTGTGTAGGTGTTAAGATATGCTATGAATAAGTTTCAAGAATAGGTACCTGTAATGTACAGGTGATTTTCCTTAGGTTTTTCTATTTTGTAAAATTGTGAACAATCTGGCGGTTCTGCTGATCGTAAGGCGACGGTTAATCGCATTATGCATATCGCAGATGTTACTGGTGCGTTAAAAGGTATATTACATCTGGATGTGGCATTTGCTAGTGTACCGGTTATACTACCCTCCAGTATGGAGCATGACAACGACGAGCACTGGCATGTCTGCAGTAACTTCTAGATGTCGTTGCACCGGTTCAGCTTAACTGCTGCACAGTAATCCACCACTTTAAAATAGCTATTTTTTTCTATTTTTTCAGTATTTTTTTCGATCTAAACCTCCCCACCAAATCGATTCGTTATTTTGAATATTAACGTAAATAATAGCATTTCATGTTTGTACACCTGCCAGCTAGCTGATCCGGCGAACTTTGGATCATCACAATTTGCTGAATACTGACAGCAGTGCCACCTACAGTATCCAATTACGTTTCAAAACTGTCTAAATCCATTGAAATATACATACAAAATTAAAAAAAAATCGGTCCAGTTTTTTAATGTCTACTGTTGTGTACATCTTAAGACTTTTACAATGTCACATGGCTATTAGGCGAGCAGAGTGCTCAGCCAGATATTGAAGTATGGGTGGGGCCTGGGTGTCTCTCTTGTGAGACCGTACCTCGGCTTAGGGTGGGATCGTGGTTTGTGTCGGAGGAGGACATCGTGGCTGTGTCGTTTAGGAGTTATATTACGTTTATTTGTATACTTAACAACATTCTTATTTTGACAGATGGATCCAGAGACCTATCAGCAACTCATGCTTTGTTTGAAATCTGTGGAAGTGACTAAGCCCCAAAAGACGGATAAAGGAGTTGATCCTAAGAAGGTAAGCTGAGTTACATGCTGCTGTTTCCTTGGGAGCCTTTCTTTTTGCCTAACTGATTATGATGTAATATTTAACAATTGTTAAATGACTTCCGAATAATTTGAACACAGTAAAACTGCATCTCTGATTTAAATTTTGGTATTAGGTATTTCAATTGGGTAAAAAAAATGGCGTCAAGAATAACGAAATAGGACACTAAGTCCCTCAATATGATAGGTGGCAAGCCTATTGCCAACCGGGCACGTTTTTTGTAATAGAAACGCCAACGTTTTTTGTAATAGAAAAGTTGGAAAAACCAAATTTTCTTTTTGGTGCCCGACCCGGGAATCGAACCCGGGACCTCTGCAGTCAACACCTGTACCGCTAGACCACAGAGGCATCATCATTGATTTTAGAAATAATCAATTTAAATATGGCGGAGTAATTGCTTAAACACAAACATAAAACACAGTCGAATGGAGAAAATAAAGACGATTTTCCGTAGCCAATAAACTTTACCCTTGTACATTTGTCAGGTTTGTCTGTCTATCCGTCCGTATGTCATAGCCATTTTTGAAATTTAGGTTTCCACTATCATGTTTTTTTAAAATGAATAGTTTGTTCTAGAGACACTTCCGAAAAGGTAAATGTGTGACTCTGTATCTTTTGAAATAAGAGAACGATAAAACTAAAAACTGTTTAAAATAAATAAATTAAAAATAATGTACATTGAGGCGTAAACTTCCATCGAAAATTGGTTAAAACGTGATTTAGTAACTAGTTTATTTAAATAGGTAATTTAACAACACTTAAAACAGTTGTGCTTTACTGTCATGAGATGGCGCTGTATAGTTTCAAATCGTATAACCGTGTAGAAAAAGCCTTTTTATATAACGTCTTTGATGTTAAAAATGCACTCAATTGTAAAAGTGAAAACAAAGACTGAAGAAGAAAAAGAAACTAGTGATATTTTTCGTATCACATTATAAACTCGAAACTATACCATTGTTTTGAAGTGAAAACTGTATTAGTGGCACTTTTTTTGGAATCGGTAAAAATTCTAAACTCGCGTCTGGACACGTGACCTGAAATTTGGTGAGGTGAAAATTCGTAAGACGGCGCAGGGAGCTTGCGCGAATTTTCGTATTGTCATGTTTCTGTACAATAGCGCAATAAATGAATATTGTACTCTACCACATAAATGTATCATTTATGTGGTAGAGTACATTCATACTGATAATTAAAGCAATTTGTGAAAAAATATTCCATAACCATTCCAAAATATCAAAAATGTTCAACGTTAATATTCAAGTTTTTACTTTTGCCAGCACTCCCGGAGTGCTACCCATTTTTTATATTTTTTTTGATAAAATAAGGTGTTTTATCAGATAAATCATTTTTTTAAAAATCCTTTAATGATTTGAAAACTGAAGCTTCTGATGTATGTATGTTCTTTTTATATTTAATAAAGTTCTGAGGGATTTTAAGTTAAACTAATTCATAATGCATATTATTTAATTGTTAACATAGATTACTTTATAGTTTTAACAAACTGAACATTCAACCTGCCCATTACCCGTTACATTTCGATGAATTTCTTCGGATTTGTTGTGCAACTAGTTTATATATTATCCGGTCGCGAGACAGAGCGGACGGGTGTCAGGATACGCAGTTGATATACGGTTAGAAATTATGTTGCCATAGACGGATATACACGCTTCAATCTTGAAACCCCTAAACCCCTTTTTCCACCGGGGTTAAAAAATAGGAACACACAGACGATACCTCCTTTTTGGCGTCTGTTACAAATAACGACGTCTTTTTCAGGATCCCTGTGGTCACTGGGGTGGTTCTAATGAATGTAACTGCCCCAAAGGACCTAAAAATTGTATTTGCTCAAGAAAAGGTCTTCGACCACCTGATGATGAGAAGCCATGTCCTGAATCGACTGATGATGATGATAAGGTATATGTGTATTCTAGTTTTAAAAGACGAACAACCAGATAGATTCCCTAAGGGCCGTAACTCACCGGGACGCCATTCCGATGTGGCCAGCGACGTTGCCATGGCTAGGTATATCGTTTCTGTGTCGCCAAAGCGTCGCCATTCGGACGCTAAGTGCGTTAGCAGAATCATAATAATCATAATCAGAATAATCTTTATTCACATGAACCATACAAGTGGTATTTGTGCGCGTCGACATTTTTTTAAACTACCACCGGATCGGAATCGCGGCCTCACACTGAGAAGATCCAGCGAAAGAAACTCAGCGGGCTTGTCTTTTTTCAATAATAATATTTACAATATAATCTAGCTTAAAAATACAAATTACAATCTGATTTTAACTTAAATCAACGGTACAACAAATTACATTACAAATTGCAGTGGGAGATTGAAATCTCTATCCCCAAGCATGTTCATCTTCCAAATACTCTGAGACCGTATAGTAGCCTTTTTGACATAATTTTGCTTTGATACATTTTTTAAACTTATTTATAGGTAGATCTCTAATATCAATGGGCAGTTTATTGTAAAAACGTATACATTGACCGAAAAAGGATTTACTAATTTTATGAAGACGAGTTTTGTATACGGCTAGATTATTTTTATCCCTAGTATTTACATTGTGAACATCACATTTTTTTGTAAAATTTTTTGACATACATTAAATTCTCATAAATGTATTGAGAACTGCAGGTAAAAATATTTATTTCTTTGAATTTTTTAGGAGGGAATCCCTTACCTTAAGAATATAAATAGCTCTAATAGCTCTTTTTTGTAATACAAATATAGTACTTAGGTATATCTGCAGAATTTCCCCAAAGAAGTATCCCATAAGAGATTAAACTATGAAAATAGCTAAAATAAACTATTCGGGCCGTTTCAACATCTGTTAATGTTCCTATTTTTTTTTCTGCAAATGCTGCTGCACTAACCGTCATACATCTCAATACGAACTAGTTGGCGACGTCGTTGGCCACGTCGCCATGGCGTCTCGATGAGGTATGGCCCTAATAAGCTCCAAAGACGTTGTAAACTAGCATTACATTTATTTTCAATTTCAACTTTTTTAATGTGTTTATCTTTGCTGTTACATTAAAGTTTTAAACATACTGTGTATCTCCACAGAAACAGCAAATAGCCTGTCCCCATAAAGGGACTCCTTGTGGAGCTGACTGTGCCATGTACGGTGCTGCCGCAAGCAGCGCAGAAATGGCCAGCTGGATACCAGATCCATGTCAAGGTATTCTCATGTATCCAGTATATACCATATGCTTGGGTTGAATTCTAGACAGGGCAGGCGTTTGGGTGACGAACCTCTAAAAGTCTGCATTTCTGGGTCTGGACGAGTAGATTTATCGCCTCTGTGGTTTCGAGGTCCAGGGCAGGGCATCCACCATGTAGTCTAGATCACGATAACGATAAATAAACCTTGTCATAAATTTTATGAACTGCCTGATTGAGGGTCATTGGATCATTATTCTAAGAGCAAACCAATTGTAGAATTCGAAGAAAATGGTTGAAATCTTAAAAGCTTTTTCATCAAGAAACACAAATGTACAGAATAATTATTTTTCTCTACCTGCCACCAGATAGAGCTCTTTTATGATTTAAAGATTAATCGCCTCTGTGGTCTAGCGGTCCGTGTGTTGGATTTGACTGCATGAGGTCCCGGGTTCGAATCCCGGGTCGACCAACAAAAAACAATTGGATTTTTCTAATTTCCTAACAAAAACAAAATGTTGGTCGGGATCGGAAATGTGCCCGGTTGGCGATAGGCTTGCCACCTATCACATTGTGAGACTTAGTGCCTTCGGCTAGTCGTGGGTGACCTGGTTGTGCCACTGCCTACCTCTTCGGGGATATAGGCGCGAAGATACTTTTTTTTTAAGATAGTTTGTCGTTGGGACGCGATGAATCAATCATCCGCTATATTGGTAATCTTGTAACATTGGTTTCTGGATTATATACCATATATAATATATCTGGATCATAACTGGATGGTTGAGTGATGTTCAGCGAATCGCTGGATTAGTTCCACTGGCTTTGTTGTTAATACTAATGATGAACTGACGAAGAACTGACTTCAGTTCTTGTCCTTGTCGTGGTGTCTCGTGCTAGTGGGTAGAGTACTTGGTAGACTGGACACATGATTTAAGATACTGGCCATAAGACAGCAACGCAACTGACCCGCCTGCGTTTTTTGTACCTCCATGTAACAGCAAGTTATTCTACTTGTTTTCATATCACGTGTTTTTTGAAGTTATACTTCTTTTGGCGCGTTAGGAAAAAATGATGAGGGTAAATTTTTACGATGCGCGCGCACACCGTCACGAAAAACCGACATGATGAAGTTAGCTATAGATAACATTTTAGTTTTTATTAAATATTAAATAAACTTTATTTAACTAAATAATGCATTATAATAAAACTTTTAATGTATTAAATACCTTTTTTCTATGGTTAGTGTCATTTTGTCTACAAATGTAAAATAAGGAAAAGATAAAATTTTTAAAAAGATTTTTATCTTATTACGCCTTTTAACGCGTGTACATAAGTACACACACATTTTTTTTTAATTTGCATGTTGTTGTTTTCCAAATTTATTCGTGATTGGTCTTCTTGTATTTTTTTGGCGATACGTCATACTCACTTGAGACTTTTTAAACTTATAATTAGTCTATGTAGTAGGAAAAGTATATACACCCTGATTTTTTAATCACCATCCAAATTTTAATATGTTGATCTTAAGTGAAAATAATGAAATACGTGTTTTTTCTTTTAGTATCCCTCAATACTAAAATATTAAGATATGACATCGCAAAGTCGTCTACAAAGTACCGTACCTACGCGCTGAGTGCTCTGACATGCTAGATAGCTACCTGCTAGACACCTATTTTTTTTCATAAATGGACTTATTTATAGATACTTTATGCCTAGAAAAAATTTGGATGGTGATAAAAAAATCTTGCTGTATAACATTTCTTCACGAAAGCTTCTTTTTCCTCTTTAGAGCCCACATGTCAATTTAAGAATGTCCGAGAAGTTCAATGTGTTTTGGGACCAGAAGTACCTACTCCTTCGCAAAAATATGCCACCTCTACGTCATTCGCTCCTCATAGTTCCATGGTTTTGGCAGATCAGGTAAGAAATAACATTGTTATATTTACCTAAGAGGTATGTATTTTAATACAACAACTTTTTATTGTGCACTCAATACATGAAAAAATACAAAGATATCAAATAAAAATAAATACATAGATACACAAAGGCGGCCTTATCGCCTAGCCAGTGATCTCTTCCAGACAACCTTTTGGTATTGAACGTATTTGAGCGAAACACATCTTATGTCCTGCTATTAAAAATACGTCTTAGATTAGTTGAAATAAATTAATCTAAAAGTAGCACCTTGTGAAACAGTAATCGTGGAAAGTGATGTTTTAATATGTTCTTGTGATTAGGTTTACAATTAGATACACAGCAATATTACAAGCAGATTATTAAAGTTTAGTACCAAAAATATCAAAGAATCCCAATAATTTATTGTTTATAAAATATGTTGATACCTATACCCGTGGGGAGAGAATTCAAAAGCAAACACCTTATGAGGTGAAAAAACGACAATGGAATGCAGAGATTACCTGTTTTCTTCAAGATAATACGTTGCGTGATATTTTTTTACCACAATCACCAAATTGAAAAAAAAAGTTAAGTTCAAAAATATTCAAATAAACTATAAGTACCTACTAATTCTTTTTGAAATTCATTTAAAGCGCAAACTCAATATGTACGATTCTCTAAATGGACATATTTTTTACATTGTGCACAAATTTTAAAGATCAACTAAGCTGAAATATTTTTTTTATTCAACAGATTAAATGTAAATGTAGAGGGGTGCCTGTGTCTCCATGCAAATGCAAGAGTAAGTTATATTATTAGTATTATAGTATGGGAGTACAAATCATATCTTAGCAATAAATTGTAATGTACAGTGAGCACCGAAGATATCTGGGCCCATTGTAATTCGTACTTGTAGTATTCAAAACGGATCATAATATGTGTTGCTTTTTGGACTTTATAAATGTATCTTTTTGATCTAAAACATGTTATAAACTTTCGCATAAAATAATATGAATATTTACAGTTTTTGAAGACAACAATATAAATGAACCTAATAACAATAAAAACACATTGATTTTAGACACTAATGATGTCAATAGTGCGTTCCAACTTAAGACTAGTATCTTGAGCATCTTGCATAACTTTATAGCCTTCTATCTTTGAACAGGAATGTGACAATATCAAGCACTGACGTTTATGTATTGACGCGTGGATCTGATTCCAATTGAATTTTTCTTGTAGGTGTAAGAAGTCATCCTCGACATCGCATTATCGAGGAAGTGATAGGAAGATATAATGATCTACCATAGAGAAAGACATTTACATGACACTAAGCGGCGGTTCTGACTAACATTAATCTNNATCTTTGGTTTCTTACAATGCATTTGTTTAATACCTAAATGTGGAAAAATTAAAGTGACGAAATGTATACGGTTGTTTTATTAAACACTGTCTAATACCCGTCACTTGGCATGCAAGTCTCGAGTTTAGGGTAGAAGGTAGCATTATGTACCTACTTTTTTTATAATAGCGATCTCTTACTACAAACCTTGTTAAAGTTAGTAAGAGGAAAATACGAAATTTTTATAAGATTTGTAGTAACAGATCGCTAATGTGAAAATAAGTAATTTGTTTTTTTTTTATATATAAGAGGAGGCAAACGAGCAAGTGGGTCACCTGATGGAAAGTGATCACCGCCGCCCACGGGCATCCGCAACACCAGAAGTATCTCAAATGCGTTGCCGACATTTAAGGAATGAGTACGCTCTTTTCTTGAAGGTCCCTAAGTCATAATTGTTAGGGAATACCGCCCTCGGTAACTGATTCCATAAAGATGTTGTGCGAGATAAAAAATGTCTTCGGAATCGCACAGTTGTAGATCGCCACGCATCAAGATACTGGGCATGATACTTTAAACTCTGTCGCGAAGTCCGAAAGTGGAAATCAGCGGCTGGAATTAAGCCAAAAAACTCCTCAGAACATTCCCCATGATAGATGCGGTAGAAAACATTGAGGGACCCAACATCTCTACGCAGCGCCAAGGGATCAAGCCGATTGGTAATTGCCCGGTCATTGACAATTCGAATTGCTCTACGTTGAATGCGGTCAAACGGAAGGAGCTGGTATTGTGGAGCCCCTGCCCAGATTTGAGAACAGTACTCCATATGACGCCAAATTTGCGCTTTATATAGTTGTAAGCGATGGGTCGGCTTGAAATACTGTCTTGCTTTACTGAGCACACCAAGTTTTTTCGAGGCTATTTTAGCCTTCTCCTCCAGATGACCACGAAATTGAACATCACTCGAAATGTCTAATGCAGGCTGTGGCAGTAAGAGAAACGCTCTCAAATCGAGGAGATGCGACGAAGGGAATCTTTTTAGCGGAAAACGCCCAAACTTGTGTCTTACTAGGGTTAAATTGCACTAGATTTTGATGACCCCAAATCGAAATTTGAGACAGAAAATTGTCAATTTCAGACACAAGTTGGTTTCGGCTCTCAATGACATCATCCCGAGATATATTATGACGGCCAAAGTATAAGGCTTCCCCAGTAGTGTCGTCTGCATAGCAATGATTGTTACTAATTTGCAACATGACATTGATATGCAGAAGAAACAGAGTAGGAAAAATCACACAGCCTTGGGGAACACCAGCATTGACAAGCTTGGACTCCGAGCACATGCCGTCGACAACAACCTTGATGCTGCGATCCGTCAAAAAACTAGTGACCCATTTGCATAATTTCTCAGGTTGATGTTATTAAAAGACAATATTTTTAACCCCCGACGCAAAAAGACGGGTGTTATAAGTTTGACGTGTCTGTCTGTCTGTGTGTGACATGAGGCATCATAACTCCCAAACGGATGCAGTGATTTCAATTTTCTTTTGTATTAAAGGTAACTTATGTGCGAGTGTTCTTAGACATGTTTGATGAAAATCGGTTGAGCCGTTTAAAAGTTGTGGGGGTGAAAGAGGAGAAATTAACCGAATGTCAGCAATTGTTTAACTTTTTAAAGGGAAATTAAGTTTGTGTGTCGGGGTTTTTTTTTAATTTTTACTCTAATTTTCTAT
>NJDD01000382.1:43282-70935 GCA_002245505.1 Calephelis nemesis
GTTTGCTCCTGCGTTTGTGCAATTTTCGTAAAAAGGGTTCCAAAGTTTTGGCGTGATGCCAATATAATATGGTTATAAAATATAATAATGGCAATTAATATTTAGATATTATTCATCATTTACATCATCGTATCACTAAAAAGATGGACGTATTTAAGGTGTTCCAAATATTAAATCTTCGATTGAGTGAATTATGACTCACAAAATTTCCATTTCTTTCATTGAATGTGGTGTGAATGGGGTTAGTTAAATTATTGTATTAATATTTATGTAAGAATGTGCCGAAGCTAAGGAAAATCTAAGAAAATGAGGCCGTCAGCACACACACAATTAAGTATATCTCAAAATTACTGATAAAATTTATTTTGGATCAACTTGGAATTTCGAAAAAAGAGTTATCAAATTGTGACATAGTGCTTGTTGAAATAGTTTAAATTGATTTGCAGTTCTACTCCACTCAATTATTTATACTGGTGGTCACCCATTGGTCGTAATTTGACCATAATAAATTTTAATACCATGTTGAAATTGAACGCCATCTTCATTTCTCAAGGCTAACTATTTTGTTCCCAAATGTTGTGTGCGCCATCTGTGATCTTTTATCGTTATCATCAATATATTTGTTTGTGTGTGTCAAATGCATGATAGTGTGGGTAATGTTTTATTTATTGATTTAATGTACTTTATAAGCGTTATTATTGAAAAATATTACCGTTCTGCACTTCTCCTACACATAAACTATAAGTGTGCTAAATTTTATGCTCCTGCGTCTGCGCATTATTTGTAAAAAGGGGTCCAAAGTTTTCGCATCACGTATTAATATATAGATCATAAAAACACATTTTGACAATTAAGCGATCAAAATGGCTGGTACTATGTGGATATTTATCCTATCTCTTACTGTTACGAGCTAGGGGCATCTTGACCTTAACTTAACATCTGATGGTGGGAAAATATAGTAATATATCTATATGATGAATTTGGTGAAATATTCTTCTATATCATCTAGTAGAGCCGTTCAATATTTAGACGATGACACTAAGCCCGCTTAGTGTTGCCGCCTGATATCACGTTAACGCTACAAAATCAGCGCTTGTTACTGTCATCTTCCTGTTTCGAGGCTGGTTAGCAGGTAAACTCACTAACGCAATAGGCTGAAAATCCTAGCTTCGATTTTCTTGATTTTTTAACATCTTTGGTGGTTATAGGCGACATCTCAGGATATTCATCTGCTTGGTCTCTTTTGCATAACTTAAAGCACTTGCACGTCTTGGATTAAATATTTTACTTTGAGTTCGTTTCTCTCTTTTTATCTTTGATAGTTTAACTCATGATTAAATTTAGCTCAGAAACGAACAAGCTACCTTTAAAATAATATCGTATAATTAAGACCTGGGGTACTCTCCTGGTGTAGATGCATGCCAGCGCCTACCTAGTAAATTTATCGCCTCTGAGGTCTAGTGGTCTAGCGCCGGACTTGACTTGAGTTCCCGGGCACGATTCATTTTTGGGCACCGAAAAAAAATTTAGAAAACGTATATTTTCAATTTTCTCATAAAAATGACGCTGCCCGATTGGCGATAGACTTGCCACCTATCACATTGTGGACTTAGTGTCTTCGGCTAGTCGTAGGTGCCCTGATTGTGCCTCAGCCTACCTTTTTGGGTATTAGGCGTGATTAGTTTAGAATTATCTAGCTGCAAGACAACTGTTTTCTATTTGTCCACTTTTCTTCTCCACAAGACGTTAATTACTCTTTATCTCCTCTTACAAAATAAACATGAAAAAAAAAATTAAAAAATCTTTTGTAAGAACAGCTTCGTATAAATACCAAAACTGTATAGAAATCGAATCACATACTCCTTGATTTTGTGAACAGCGCATAGAGAATACAAATGAGGCGCTTCCCATCGATCCGGCACCGGTTTACTACCCTCCGGTGGGAAAAACGCGTTCTACGCACTTTTCTTATAAGAAACTATTGCGCACGTACCCTTATACGGCATTACTCTAGAATATGAATTGTCAGAACATGCCCCGTGTTTAGTGATGGCAGAATTGGTCTCGATATAGCGAATTTAACAGAAAAGATAAAAAAGAAAGAGAGTTTTGGCGCCATCGCAAATGAAGATGGTCGTAATTTTTTCACAATTATTGAATAAGTGTAACTAATGAGTAAAATTAGTTAATTTAGGTGGGAATTAGTTTAATTTTGTTCAGTGAAATTGCACAAATGAAATAATCATGAAGAAATTAGTGTATCGTCAATTTCCGCGCTGCCGCCCAATCTCCCGAAGTGAGCTTGTGTAAAGTGACCATCGCTTTACTCAAGACCCTGCCGTGACTTTGTGAACCCCCTATCCCTATCAATTAATTCTTACTAATGACTGTATCATTACGAAGACTTTTGACTAATGATTTTATATAAGAACTAATTAATACGGTAGACAGGGCAGCATGGCCTAAAGGTCTTAGCGTGCCCCAGAAAGGGGCAAATTAACCTAAAAAAAAGAAAAAAAAAGGCTCTGAATTTTTATTTTTGAGAAGTATTTTTTCCATAATATCTTGTCTTTCTCATTTCACGTTTTTTCCTCAATGCCATTAAAAGAACAAGTTTTTCGTTTTGGAGCTGGTTCATCCATAAATTAGAAGTTTCATGTAAGTAAAATGTTTAATTTATTTTCATGAGAAATATTTTCAAATATTTTATAATTTGTAGGTATTTAATTTATATTTTACATTCAATGGATTTCCAATCGGTTTTATGGGCTAATTAAGTTTAAAGTAGGTAAGTGGTAAAATCCATATTTTAACGATTACATGCGGTTGCGGTATGTTATACCGTGTTGTTTTGTATACAAATGAAGATGCATTCAGTACAAAGTTAAAATGTGCATCACTGCACACAGGAACTGTGTAAGCTAAGCTAATATTAAATACACAAGATTCTGACCTAATGCAGTCTTGAAGAAGACTATGCCAGAAGAAACGAGAACACAACTAAATATGAGGAAAAAATTTATGGCGCTTTTATAAAATGTTGTTTTGTAAAATATGCATATTTATAGTACTTATCTTTGTTTATAATACAGTCTTGGTATTGGAGCAGATCGATAATTTCACATCACTAAACGTGTTCGAATGTTTGATAAATTGAAGTCTACAAGCTGTTGAAGGCTGGCAATAAAAAGGGATGTTCATCTGAAAATACTATTCAATAAGCCGATCATGTAGCAGTTACACGAGGATTTCCTTGTCTTTTTTCTTTTATGAAAAAAATGGAAAAATATTTCCGAGTTCCTCAAAAACATTCGTAATTTGATCTTAAAGTTATATTTTTATCCTTACAAACCAAAAAAGTTCACGGTAATATTTTTTACTGGACGATACAGCGAACAACTTCATGGCTCTCCCGACGGTCGGTAAGAAAAAATAGCATAAGCACTATAAATGTAATAGGTACGTGTGGTGCTATCCTATGAATTGGCTTTAAGACCTATTGTGAAATCTAACCTCGCACCGGAACACGATAGTGCCAAACATGAAGACAGATTATGCCCGTAGAAATAAGCGTAAGAAAAAATATCATAAACACTATAAATGTCAAACGTGCGTTGCTATCCTATGAATTGGCTTTTAGACCTATTGTGAATTCCACCTTCCGCACTGGAACACGATAGTGCCAAACATGCCGACAGATTATGTCCGAAGAAATAAGAATTTTCTTCTAAAAAACTACGTTTCCTAGATTAGATAGACTAATTTGGATAATTACCTGGTCATCGATAGGTTAGACACGTATCACATTATGAAACTTATTTACTTAAACACTTGTTGAACACGTCTTCTTACTAAATAGGGTCTGAAATTGGATTCTGAACCAATGACATTCTGCCAATTCATCCACGTGTGGCATATTATTGGTTGGATGTTAATTGAAGACAGTTATACAGGCGTCTAATTTTTTTAGATGTGTAGTAGTGGCGGTTTTACCTCTGCATACCACTTTGGGGATATTGGCATAAAGATATTTTAAAGGTTTATATTTAGTAAAAAGTTAACAAGCATATGATAAGCAATTTCCACAATAGTCCCGACACCAGATGAAATATTTAAATTTTAATTTAGTAATCTCACAAATGCCGTTGTTTACGTCCCCGGAGCGCTGACCGCCATAAAGTTTTGATCCTCCTGGCCTTTTATGACCTCCTGAATGAGTTTGGGCAGGATTTTTTGCGAAACAAGCTGTTTTCATATGCCTCAGAGCTCAATGAATAATAATTTGCAAGTTTTTACCTTTTTGATGGCGTTTTATTCTAGACAAAGCTGTTTTTAGAGTAGACAGGATTTTCAGCCCAAATTCAAAAAAGAAGGAGGTTTTCAGGAGGTCAGCAAACAAGCAGGTGGCTCTCCTGATGGTTAGAGATACCATAGATTATTCAGGTGCGTCGCTGTACTGAGGCTGGAAAGAAAGGCCTGTAGTGCAAAGTTACCGGCTACTCTTCCCTGCAGACCGGAATATTTCCGAGTGATTATGACGGCAGGAACAAATAAGGTCATGTAGGTAATTATGAATACTTTAACCTGTGACAGCCTCTTACGAATTAACGGCCAGAGGAAGATGTTCTATTATATCCTACTCAGCGGACCTGAATTTAGTAATTATTTTATAGCTCTTTAATTAAACTTTTTTATTTTAACAAATAAGTCAAAAAAAATTGTTCTGTTACTCGTTTGTTTAACAAATAGAGTATAGTAATTAATTAATGTACTCAGGTTACAACTAAGTACATTAATTCAAATAATTTTTATTTACTTGGTTATAAACTTAGAACTTTTTTATTGTTTTGTAATTGTCGGATAACAAATCATGTCGTTCCAATTAAATTTGTCCAAGATCTGGCTAAGGGGTTTTAGAGTTACACCTAATTGATTTCTTAATTTATTAAAAATTAACTGAGCCTAAAAACGTCTTCCAGTTTTTACTATGAATATTGACTTTTTTAATATGAACCTTCTCCTGACGATAACTAACACAATAAAAGAAGAATTAGCAAAATTGAGATGACAATTAGGAATTGGGATTCATTTTTTGTGGTCCTTCCAAAACTGGTGTAAATTTTTTGAAAATGTTCAGTAGATCAAATAAAGAAGAATAAAAATTATCATGATTAGAATGACTTTTGGTTTAGGAGGAGTTTAGTACTATGTGTGTCAAATGTACCAAGACATCCAAAAGTCATTTAAATCACTTTATTTTTTTGTAGATATTTTTAATCGACATACTGAATACTGTCTGAAAATTTGAACACAAATTTAAGAAGGACCTTAAATATATAATAAGTACAAAATAATCGTACAAAGGTTTTTTTTTATTTTATAGGAAGGCAAACAAGCAGACGGATTTTCTGATGGTAAGAAATTCACGCCGCCTAGAGACACCAAAGGTGGTAATGGTGCGTTGCCAACCTGAGGCCGGGATGTTAGGCCTCGAGCAAAAGTGAGTTTACCAGCTTTTTTACTCTCCGAACCGTAACACGTCAACGGCAAGCATTGGACGTTATGGTGGCAGGAATAGTTAAGGCAGTGGTACCAATCCGGACGAGTCGCTGCTAAACTCTACCACCTAGTAGGATGTCACGGTGTTAGTGACGGTAAGCCTATGCTCGCCTTTTACGAGCTGCTTGGCAGGAATGCAAATGGTCTATTCTGGACCAACACGAGGAAATTACACAAATTGCATCTAAACCCAAAGTATGTATGTAGGTATAAATCAGGTACGAGTTCATAATAGTATATGATGTTTGTGTTATGAGTGTTAGTCAATTACTTTATTGCATAGAAATGCTTAATTAGGTACCAAAATCAATTTAATAAACACCTATATCAAGAAAAGGAAAGGAATGCAGATATCTAAATGTTCATCATACAAAGGCCTGTATGCTTACTCTTGAATCTCGATGTCATGCGAATTGGAAATTGGAATCGTATATGTCATTTTAGGTACTTTTGAACACATCACTAGCGGATTATTAACATTTAGTTCCAATTAAATTCAAGCAATCCGATAAAATAATGCACTGTTTACTATTGACTAAATTATATTAATTTGCCAGTACTCTGTTCAACAGTACCGTCAGTACTCTGTTCAACAGTACCGCCAGTACTCTGTTCAACAGTACCTAAAGTGACATACTCGTTTCCGATTTCTAATATTGCCTGAATCGAGCTTCAAGAGTAACCCTACTGCTTCGAATCCGAGCATCATTTTTGTTTCAGCGGAGTTACGATGTATGTCTTATTTCTTCTTCCAACTTTCAGTCCAATAAAATATTTTATATTTATCTCACTTTTTAATTAAATAAGTGAGATAAATAGGTACAAAACTATTTTTTTTTTCATTTATTCACCATTCGAAGTAATCAATATGTGCACAAGAGTTGACATTTCCACAATGTTGTCTATCAGTGAGAGAAGGACAGTCACGACCCTTGTTCTTCTTCTTCCTGACCACCCGCCTGGTCCTGAACTTGTCCCCGAAGCCGCAGGTCACGGAGCAAGGAGTCCAATCACTCCAGTCCGATACAAGGCAGTCGTCGGCTGAAAACACAAATATTTATTCAAACTTTATATTTTCCATCGTCAGTAGATACTTGGTGGAATTTCATTATGTTCATTTTTAGTAACAATTGCACTTTTCCAATTAAATTACGATAAAGTGCACTGTATACGCATTATTAGATGATATCGTGGAAAAGTACAATTATCATTAAAAGTATAAGAGTATTCGTTTTAAAATTAGATGATACAAATCAGGCGGTTTTTAAAATATAAATAAAAATAAATGATAAAAATCTTAGTCCCCGCGTACAAGTCCTACTTTCAGCTCGTAACAAGACAAATGCGAGCATTGACGCTATAGTGGCAGGTCTAGGTAAGGCGGACGACTTCTTTTAAAAAAGCACTTAATGGATTGTTCATCGTCAATAAACGACTGATCATTTAATAAAAAGATTAACCGCAAGCAATGGTGTTTGCGGTTAATCTTCTTATTAAGTTATTTCAGTGCTATGACGACACCGGGAATGAAATCGATACAAATTTTCTTTTGTCGGTTGGGAAATTATTGGACCAATTTTTATTTATTTATTTTGATTAGGTTTTTACTGATCGATAGACAGCAGTTCTGCTTAAGATTCATCCTTCGTCGAAGAGAATGAAAATAATCTTTAATTATAGAAATAGCTATTTTTTGGCGTTTTGGTAAAACTGCGAGTTTTGCTAGTTTTATATCAACCAGTGGTCGCCCGTTGGTCGAAATTCTATCATAATATATTTTAAAATCTTGTTGATAAGAATGCCATCTTTATTTCTCAAGACTAACTACTACTTGTTTCCAAACTATTTAATGCGCCGTCCGTGATCTTTTATCGTTATCATAGATATATTTGTTTGTGTGTGTCAAATGCATGGTAGTTTGTGTAATGTTTTATTTATTGATTTAATGTACTTTGTAAGCATTATTATTGAAAAATATTAGCGTTCTGCACTTCTCCTACATATAAACTATAAATGTGCCAAACTCCTGCGTCCGCGCAATTTTCGTAAAAAGGTGTCCAAAGTTTTGGCATCACGTATTAACACAAATAGATAATTACGCTGTATCCTGTTGACGGCATGATGAAGTCGGGCACGGAAGTGTCTGGGCTTGTGCTTCCCCAACCCTAACTTCTTGCCGCGAGCCACAGCCAGCACCACGTCGTCCATGCTGGACAGATTGACATCGAACTCTGGTTCTGTTGTGGTTCTACACAAGACATAACTAGTCAGAGAGGTAAGGTAAAAAACATTATAAATTATAATTGTGGGTTGTAATAACATTAATTTTTGAATGATTTCTTTCAATTTTAGTAACAATAGTTTGTTGAAATAGGCTATTTTTTTTAGGAAGAAATGGTTAATGGCAATAATTATAAATGAACTAGCTGTCCCGGCAAACTTTATTCCACCACACAGTTTGTATAGGAAAAATGAAAATGTTGTTTCTTCTAGTTTCCTCGCAGTTTTTCCCTTTTTGTAATCTTTTGAACCTTCCCTGGACTTGGACAAATAACTCAAAACCAAAACTAGCAAAAAGCGGTTCAGCCGTTCTCGAATTTTGGCAAGACTAACTAAAAACAATTTTTATATATAAGAAGATATGGATTGAAACACACTAATTACAATTAAATCAAATTTTTTTCGCAGCCAGACTGAAACATAAACTCGACTGCATACCTACTTTCTATTTCATAAGACAAAATTAGACAGAATTGTAGCTGCTTGGTAACGCCTGCTTTCAAACAAAAAGAAATAGCTTCATAATTAGTTTTTGCGCTTAGGAAATACACAAAAATATGTCAAACTTGTAACATCCCTTTTTCCGTTAGGGGTTATAAATCATATGTATGTATATATATGTATGTACACATACGTATGCATATATTACGTGTATAATATATACTTACATTGAGGGTGCTTTAGTAACAACGACAACGTTATTGTCCGGGTTGTTCGCTCTTGGTGTGCCCACAGGGTCTTCCTCTAAATCTTTCAGGGTATCGATATAGCCTCTTGTGGTCATCTCCATGCCATAGTTTTCGACAGAATTGACCCTGCGTCTTGGAGATCCTTTCTTCTTGTCTTTTAACTTCAAACTCATGAGTAGCTCCTTTCGTGCCATATCATTCAGTTCTTTAGTGGTGTATTCTTTTACCTGAGGAATGGATACAAGTCTTTGATCAATTATTTATCTATATATTAATACGGGATGCCAAAACTAAATTTGGCTCACTTATAGTTTATTTGTAGGAGAAGTGCAGAACGCTAATATTTTTCAATAACAATGTTAATAAAGTACATTAAATTAATAAATGAAACATTACCCACACTGCCATGCATTTGACACACACAAACAAATATATTGATGATAACGATAAAAGATCACAGATGGCGCATTAAAAAGTTTGGAAACAAAGTAGTTAGTCTTGAGAAATGAAGATGGCGTTCTTATCAACAAGATATTAAAAGTTATTAGGGTCGAGTTTCGATCAATGGGCGACCACTAGTAACAATGAATACGCCATTACCCAAGATTTTGAAAATATTTTTTTGGGTTAGCTTAAAGTAGGCTGATAGATATCTGCAGTTACAGATAAGCTCGATTTTTGTGCATTATTACGTCTTCTGTGTTTTGCGCATTTTTGCTTTTTGTGTAAAAAAAATGTGTGAAAAAGTAATTAAGAAATATTTTTTCTGCTGCTAGAAAAATAACAAGAATATATATTGTCAGCCATTAAAAAATATGCGTAGCCTATAGACGCATGTGCATACCTAGGTTGGTAATTGATCGTAGCAATCTGTCGTATTTAACACTGTGGCAATTCCAGACATTGCAGCTTACTCCAGAAGGCCAGTTAAGCTTATAAGTTATCTATTGTCTTCTGCAAGGTCACTCAGATTCACTAATCCCGTTGTTTTCTATTAAGCTATTTGCACAACTGAGCCCCCTGACTCCCCTTACGTTAAGGAGCTAAACACATAACCGCGTTGCGGCCTGATATACGTTTTTCTGCTGTGGACAGTTATTAGTTTTTACTCTGTTTTCAATACATAAATAGTGTCACGTTGCTACAATCAGCAGTAACGCTACTGCCGATTCTAGCGGTTATGTGTCTCGACCCTGAGATCAGAATATGATAATACTGGGTACTGACGCTATGATGGTAAAAAAACGCGAAGCGGCGGAACCAATCCAGACAAAGTTAGTGGTGCTTATAAGATCTACCATCCCGGCCACAGGGCAGCGACGCACTTATGACATCAGCTTTAGTGGCTATAGCTATGGCTTTCTAAAAGGAGAACCATGTGCTTCTTGGCTATTTTTGGCACAAAAAATGACATAATGATTTTGGTAGATTTGGTGGTAAACAGCCTAGAGTCTTTAAAATGATCAAAACAATACACATCGAAAAACTTACTTTGGAGAACTCAATTTTGGCGATCACTGGTAGCTCTTTCAAGTGTGGGTAGTAGAACCCTGCTGCGGGATGGTCCGGGGTTCGAGGTCCGTGTCTGCTGACAGGTTCAGGTGGTGTGGTAGCCCACCGTGGCGCTGTAAATGTCAGGCCACTGGCTGCCCCGGCGTCTAGAGGCTCTAGCTGTGTGAAGTGTGTTATTAGAAACATGCGTAAACTTTTTTTGCATTCTATAGTTTTGGCAAACACATAAGGACGGTTTGCCAACAATGTAGAATAAAAAAAATAAAAAATACTAACTACAGTAACGTGAAAAATAAGTAACGTTTTATCCATCTATCGATATATATAAACGAGCGGTTGCCCGCATGGCTAATGGTCCCACAGAAACATTATTTCGGGATAAAAACTATCCTATGTATTAATCCACCTACCCTCTATATGTGTACCAAATTTCATGAAAATCGGTTTAAAGTTTTTGCGTGAAAGAGTAACAAACATACAAACTTTTGCATTTATAATATTAGTACGAAGAGTCCCCTTTTTGCGTGGTCATAGCATTACGCTTTAACGGGTGGACTAATTTTTTTGTAGTTCTTTTTTTGTTGAATTCGTTATTGCTATTATAATGATCATATCAATTTTAAAAAATTTGGATAATTACAGGGGAAGTGTGAAAACCACATTTCAATTTTGTTCCCACAAACTATTTGTTAGTTGCTGTTAATGTTTAGCGATACGAGCTTGATCCGCTCAGCTAGTTCAAAAGCATTATATTTATAATTAAAAATAATGCTTTTGAATTTAAAATTTAACCCTCATAATTACTTTATGCAATAACAAAGCGAATAAGCACAGGGCTCCTGAAGGTAAGAGACAGTCGTGACTTGTAGCAAATATACACACCTATAAATTTATACGTTAGGTGTGTCGCTGTCCTGTGGCCGTACTGTAAGGTCTAATGTGGACTTGCCTTAATTTCCAGACCGGAACACGACAGTATCATTATGGCGGCAGAAATAAGTGTATTATTATCATCTTGAGATCAATCTATTTGTTCGACTTCCTTATAAAAACACAATATACTCACATCCAGAGTAATTTGGTCTACCCACTTCATGTCCACACACAAGTCCAAGCTGTCAACTCCGACGAACCAATCTGGAGACGGTATCATGTGACTGATTACTGATACCTGGAATTAATATAAAACTCGGAGATAGAGTGCTGTGTAGTAGCTTGCCCTGGGTTCAATCCCCGGGTCGGACCAAAAAATTTATATTTTCAATTTTATAACAAAAATAATGTTACTCGGGATTTGTGCCCGGTTGGCGATGGGCTTGCTACCTATCACGTCGTGGGACTTAGTATCTGCAGCTAGTCGTAGGTGTCCTGGTTGTGCCTCTGCCTACCTCTTAGGGGATATGGGCGTGAAGATACTACTATACTACAGCATTGTTACGTGAAAGAGGATAATCTTTTTGTCACTAGCATCCTAACTTTAAACAGGTGACTATGCAACAAATTACCTGGTTTATTTCATTCACCTTACTTATTCCTGTTGCCATAGCTTTGTATTCGTTACTGTTGTCTTCCGGTTTTATAGGATAGAGTAGTTTAATTAAGGATTTAGTCTGAAGCTTGCTAAGCGCCATTACCATCTTTGATTCTTATAAAACGAAGAAAAATATGATATGTGATGGTGTATTAGTTAGTACTAACCAAAGTATGTTCTCCATCCATAAAAACCATGTTCCCAGTTTCTCCCAATCCACTACCAACTGATGGAGCAGAGAATTGGTCATAGATCCTCTGGTCTCCTTCCCCTTCCTCGATTAGCTGATCCAACTTGCCAAACTGTGCGAAACTCCTAACTGACTCCTTGGCTACTTCGCCAACGTGGTACAGGTTGTAGGACTTGTTGTGAGATTGGCCTGAAAATATAATCGCGTGAATAAAATGCTCTTTGGTTCAGTGGTTGACGGCCTTACCATATTGGTCCACGAGATTCTTATTTGAAATAACGTATACTTTCATTGGCACTTAACAGAACTTCATTGTTATTGTTAAAATGTCTAATTACTCTGTATGTGTATTTGTCACCGTTCTCCTAAACTGTTGGACCAATTCGGCCCAAATTTTGTATGTATATTTTAATGGGTTACTGGATGGTTTGAAAATCCAATAAGAGATAGGTTATGTTATAGATATAGGTTGTTATGTCACTGTTTTAAGGCTGTACGATGTTTACCGGTCGGGTAGTATTTCGATGAAACTAATACTGTGGCGCGAATATTAAACAGGGTTTTAAATTTATTTGTTTTGCTTAGCATTACATCCTAATGCCTTTTACGACTTCGATAAAATATAGTTATGCCGGTATCCCCGAACAGGTAGGCAGAGGTGTAACCAGGGCACCAATGTGTAGACGAAAATACTTAGTCCTACAATATTAAATGTAGCAAACCTACCGCCAACTAGGCATCTATCGCAATTCTGGGCAACGTTCTTATTAAAAAAAATTAGGTTGCCCAACCCGGAAATCAAACCCCGGACCTTATGTAGTCAGGGCTAACACTAGTACTATCGCAAAGATGATTACTACAATACCTATATTAATATACCAAACCCAAAAAAGTAATTCTTAAGCTTGTGTATGGATACCAAAATAAATTTTATGAACATCCAGATCCAAACCAGACCTGGGAATCAAAGCTAAACGTCAAGTTTGGTCATACGTACTAACGATTCTTATCCCTCCTTAAACCTATAAAAATGTGTATTTTTACTATGTACTAACATTTTATACACAAACTATATGTGGTCGTCCGTACAACTGTAGATTTTCCTCAATTAGGAGACAAATTTAAGTTTTTTTTTCTCCATAAGAAGCTCTACTGAGCATCTTCTTCGACATTACAATCTAGTCTATAGGCTAATGAGTAATTCTAAGTTCTCCTAATCTTCTAAGCTACAGTCTCAAAGTGTAAGTCCATCAACTTTTACTTAGTGTCTCTAAACTTAAGTTCTATTGGTATCTTGAACTTAAAACATTGTCACTTGATTTTGGCTCTAGCACTTTGTAAATCTACACAACACTACACTAGTTCATATGGCTTTGTCCTTTTCAGCCTTCTCATTGTACCTGTGATATCAAGGAGCTGGATTGCCTCGATGTTCACATGATGGTGAAGTCTATGGTGATGAGCTTCTGCACTTTTTTTTTATAACGTCACTGACAAACTCCACTTTGAGATCCCGATGGAGGTCATCATTTCTTATGTACCAGGGTGCATTTGCAATATTTCTAAGCACTTTGTTTTGAAACTTTTGTAGTAATAGTAAATTTGTAATTTAAGTAATTTGAATTAATTAATTTAAAGAAAAAGCATATTATATTACAGTAACTTTTTTAATATGGTACAGGTATGCATGATTGAGTAACAAGGTATGTTTTTTTAGTTAAAGTATCTTTACGCCCATATTCCGGAAGAGGTGGGCAGAGGCACAACCAGGGCACCCACGACTAGCCGAAGACACTAAGTTCCACAATGTGATAGGTGGCAATCCTATCGCCAACCGGGCACGTATCCGATCCCTAGCAACATTTTTTGTATAAGAAAATTGGAAAAATCTCATTTTCTTATTGTTGCCCGACCCGGAAATCGAACCCGGGACCTCATGAAGCTAAGTCCAACACCTGGACCGCTAGACCACAGAGGCGATAAATATGTTTATGGCTATAGTTTCACCATAAATTGACGTTTCTTATTTTACAAAATCATGTTCGCCCTAAACTGTATGACAGACAGGGTGATGGATGGTCTTGTTACCTTGCCTATCACTCAGTGTAAGGGAACGCCACAGATGTAATATTTGCACCCTAAAATGTCTAACGATCTTGGTTCGGAGAAGAGGGTAGCTGATAAACATGTAGAGAGATATATACTGAAGTAGCGCACCATTATACTGTCTGGTGTCTATATAATAATAATAGTAGAAAGTTAGTAACTCACTGTTATTGTCTGGTGTCTAAAGGCTGCAAGTATATAATAATAATAATAATAATAATAATAAACGGGTCAAGTACTACGGAAAAATTAAAAGGCAAAGTTATAAAAAATATGAAAACATGAATATAGTAAAATACACAAATAACCCGGTTTTCAGCAATCTATTTTTAAATTATACAAAAAAGTCATGAAATTTGGTGAAAACACCCTTTTGCGACTCGAAGCCCTTTGTGTGTTCTTTGTATTTAATTTTAATTTTGTTTATTTTGACTCAATATCAAAAATTAGGTCGCAACTTTCAATAGAAAATTTTAGTGTTTAAAAAATCTGCTTTTTTAAAAGTCAGTAGGCATTAATTTCGTCTAATTCTTTACTTTTTATTTAGTAAAAAAATATACCTTACTATGATATATGTTTTCAAGCAGACACACAAACACGTCTAATTCATGACACTCTTTTTTTCGAATACCTAATAAAGGTGAACGTTGTTAAAAAGTCGAAATTTTATCTATATTTATAAAAATGAAACCCGTTTTTCTTGGTCACGGCATCACGCATGAATGGCTGGACCGATTTCACTAATTCTTTTTTGTTGTATTTGTCATCACTAGGAGAAGGTTCTTACGGAAAAAAATATTAAGAAAACCTCTCAGAAATATTAAAAAATATACATTTAATTTTGCAGTTCAAATTGAATAGGTACTCATACGTAAGATAGGTCAGCTATATAAAATAAAGTAGTTTCTATTATTCTTCTATCATTCTTTCATTGCTACGCTAAGTCGGTACGAAGTTCGCCGGGTCAGCTAGTTTATGATAAAATAAGAAACGGCTTAACTTCTGGGATCTTGATCTTTAATTTACATTTTTTCTTTATCGTGAAACATTTTCGTTTCATCGAGTTTCAAATACTCTCTGCTTTATTTGTAAGTGACTTGGCGTGAGGATATGTGTGTATGTATGTAAAAATGCATCAGATTGTTGAAAGCGCGTTACTCAAAACCTATTCCCCAATCACATTTTACGTCTTCTTTGATTGAGTTGGCACTCCATTCAAGACTAGTGTAGAGGTTGAACGACCGCTCTATTAATACATGAAATATGTCGCATTCCTAAAATACTTTTGTATGATGAACTCATTTATATTCGATTTTCGGCGTTGGTATATTCTTAACGTACGTTTTTGTGCTTAAACTGCAAAAATGACTAACTTACACGTCAATTTAGGGATACACAAATATGATTTTTTATGACATATAGGTAATTCATAAACGGCGTGTCAAATCTTGCCAAAATTAGGGAAAAGAAAAAAAAAAACAACGCGTCGCACTCCGGGAGTGCCGGCAGAAGTGAAAACTTGAATATTAACGTTGTGTATTTTTGATATTCATGAATGGTTAGGAAATAATTTTGCACGAATTGCTATCTGTTATCAATATTCATACGTATATTGCGCTATCGTACACAAACATGACAACACAATTAGTGATTAACATTTCAATTTCATTGTAAAAACAGTCTTTTCATGGCAAAAGTGATGCACTTATTTCGTAGAATATTTTTTTATTTATTTAACAGAATATATTTGCACAGACAAAAAAGCAAGGCTCCATATATTCTGCCATTAAGTCAGGCACATTTAGTTATGTTTTTTTTGTAAAAACTTAATAACAACAAGATTCAAAACGGATATCGGCTGATTTAGGCAGTACGTAAAACACAAAAATTAAATCTTTTATATTATTTAAAACATCCTGTATATCGAACAAGATTATTTTGATAACTTTTAACGACTTAACTCTGACACGATAAAATGGTATAACAAATTACAATAATGGATCCCGAAAGTTATTTCTCGAAACTTCCGATACAATACATTTCGGGAAATCGTTTTTGATAATCCTGGCCTTTGTCTCTAGATAAAGGAAATAAATATCAGTCTATCTCCAACAAGTAAAGCCGTGAAAAGTCACTTAACTGTTAGATAAAAGAAAACTTTAGTCCCTTCGGAGGACATTTCGACAGCTATTGTTTTACCGATTGTCCTAATTACGTAAATAAAACTTCTCTGTTGTTTTTGTACAAAAATACTGATAGAGGCCATGATTTAATCTTCCCTTTGATAAAACTTGTCTCATATTTTGCTAAGAAACAAAGAAGTGGACATTTTGTAATAGCTAATTACGCTTTCATTTTATAGGCTTTTCTTTTTATTAGAGGCTTGTGTATTCTTTTGTTTTACCTATGTATTAACTTTTCATATATAATACATTTTATTTTTCATGCTTCATTATGTCTCGTCGTTGACTTTTACATAAGTATATGTTTACATTCATATTCCCAATAGGTACTTTATTTTTAGGGCGACCTTGTTTTGCTTATGATAAATATTTATCAAAAACATATATTTTTTGTCACCACGAATTCTAACGACTGATATTTATATCTAAATTTAGGATTAGGCGTATTTGTAACCAAGCTAAGTTTTGTATTTTTCAAAATAATCACTGACTTGTTATCTGGGTCTGCTCCGTGGAATAGACCATCTGCTGTTCTCCCAGGTCGCCCGCAAGAGGCTAGCACATGTTATAATATAAGTCATTATCAACAAGACCATTGGTGGAATAGTGTTGTGCAGCACCTTGTCCGGGTAAGGATCCGCCGCCTTTCCTATTCCTGCTGCCATAATATCTCTGTCATGTTCCGGCTCAGGGTAGTATAGCTGGTCGACTTGTACTATAGGTGGAACATCGCGGCCATAGGACAGCGACGCAGCTTTAACATCTAAGGTGTCTCAAGGCCACGGTTATCTCTTACCAACAGGAGTGCCGTCTGCTTATTCCTCTTATATAAAAAAAGGTGTGTGTGCGATTCACACACGATAGAAGTGAAACTTCAGTAAATCGACTTTTCTTTCGACAAAAGAATGAGATATTTGTGTCTCTTACCTGCAAAAGAATGAGATGAATATATATAATATATGTGTCTCTTACCTGTCGTTTCTTGAAATCACAACGATTCTAAAGAAGTTTCGCTTCAAAAATTAGAACATTCAAAACTTTTTACCTTTTAAGGATTTGATTTTTAGATTCAATATTTACATACCCTTTGTGAATTGGTACCACCGCCTCATCTATTCCTGCCATCATAACGTCCAATACTTGGCGTTGACGTGTTCCGATTTGGAAGTTAAAGTAGCCGGTAAACTTACTTTTGCTCGAGGTTCAACGTTCCGGACTCAGGTTGGCAACGCACCATTACTACCTTTGGTGTCTCTAGGCGGCGTGAATTTCTTACCGTCAGGAAATCCGTCAGCTTGTTTGCCTTCCATTATCATAAAAAATACGTACCAAAAACAGCAGACCATTGGGCTTTAGGTCGATTATTAGGATAATCCTTCGGGAACGTGTCTTCACTCCATAAAAATGACACTTTCACTTTATATACCGCCATGTCTACGTCACAGCCGGTGCATACGCGATATGTGGCAAATAACAACAAAAACGCCATTCGCGCGTTGACAGTCATGGTGTATGGACGTGCGCTCCGCAAAAACGCTACAAAAATTGCATTTAAGAAAGAAGAATGTAATTTCACACGTTCAGAATTACAATTTGTTTTAATGCCACTTGGATGCCGCGTGCGTGCAACAGCGTCGGGGAGAACACGAGGACTTTTCTATTTTCAGTTGAGTTGCTCTTTGGACGGAAATAAACTGGGTGACGATGTTTGTAACGAAATTGGAATGTCACATTACTTTAAAATACTTTCTTGTATTTTAAGGGAATTATGGCGCTATTACAAAACAATATCATTTTAGTATCATAATTTGTTGTATTTAAAATTTAAATACAAGGCCCGCTTTCCTACTCTTAACGTCTGGGGCAAACTTAAACAAATAAAAATAACTGCATACTTCATTTAATAAAAATAATATCTGGATGGCCGAGGTTTGCTCGGTATTTTTTTTAATTATTCCTAGCTAGATCGATTTATCGCCCCCTAAACCCCCTATATACTAAACTTCATAAAAACTGTTGGAGCCTATTCCAAGATTCCAATTACGTATATATAAGAATTGCTCATTTAAAGGTATAAGATACATCAGAATGGGTGAAAGTTGATAAAAATGCTCATAAAATGAAAATTAATATTCCTATTTGAATCAATTTTTATGGGAATAATTCGAAACTATTTCATATCAAACAAAAAAATAATTACATAAATCAGTTCAGAGACCACGGCGAAATCGAAATCGGACATACATAAAAAAATATACCGGTCGAATTAAAAACCTCCTCCTCTTCTTAAAGTCAGTTAAAAACAAATTAGAATGCTAGTCTTAAAGCAGGATCAATTTTATAGATCACATTTGACAGTTCGACGAAATTTGACACTGTGTCTTGGTAAATAACATTATTTCATTGTTTAAAGTTATTATTGCAGATGGGCTATTTTTTTTCATCTTAAAAGTATCTTGACGCTCATATCCCCGAAGAGGTATGCAGAGGCGCAACCAGGGCACCCAGAACTAGTCGAAGACACTAAGTCCCACAATGTGATAGGTGACAAGCTTATCGCCAACCGGGCACATTTCCAATCCCGAGCAATGTTTTTTTTTATTAGAAAATTAAAAAAAATCCAATTTTCTTTTTGTTGCCTGACCCGGGATTCGAACCCGAGACCTCAAGCAGTCAAGTCTTTTCATCTTAAATACAAAATAGTTATTAAACTAATATTACAATAATGCATTTTTGTTTTACTTAGACAAGTAACTACACAGATACAGATGTTATCTATTAAATTAACCCTGTTTTAAATTAAGATACTATAAACCCGATTTTACCCTCAAAGAAATGTTTTTTAAAGGACGTAATATGTAGCTAAATAGCTTTTGTATTTTCAAAAGTTATTGTTTTTTAAAAAAAGCGCGATGTTATCTGCTTACCAAACGTCAAAAATCACAAAATACACTGACAATATACAAAAATAGAACTGCAAGAACTGACTTCGATTTTAATAACATGCCCTCTATGTTGACCATTTTTTGTTATGGACAAGTCACACAAATTGAACCTAACCCCAAAGTAAGCGAATTATATGCTTGTGTTATGGGTGTTAGTCAACGATACTTATACACAAAAATACTTAAATAGATACCAGTATATATTTATTAAACAATTAAGAATTTCGCACCGACTCGCCCGGATTGGTACCACCGCCTTACCTATTCCTACCGCCATAACGTCAAAACGTGTTCCTGTTCGGAGGATAAGATAGCCGGTAAACTTACTTTTGCTCGAGGCCTAACATCCTGGCCTCTGGTTGGCAACGCACCATTACCATCTTTGGTGTCTCTAGGTGGCGTGTAATTCTTACCATAAGGAAATCCGTCTGCTTGTTTGCCTTCCTATAACATAAAAAACCCATACCCGGAAATGCAGACATCTAAATGTTCATCACACAAATGCCTGCCCCGTCGGGAATCGAATTCAAGCCTCGGGGTTGGTCGATGTAGTTAGACGTGTACGCTAGCCACTCGACCAACGAGACGGTCAAAATTTAAATTTAAGCTAAAGGTAATCTGTTAAGAAAAAAAATCGCTGAACCATATTTTGTCATAAAAAATAAAATGTAGGTATGGGGCCAATTCTATAACATGAACAAAACCAATCAATATCCAATTACATTTGGCGACAAATATAGGCTATTTGTCGACAAACATACAAAAATCGGCGAATCAAAAACTACGTCTTTTTAGAATTAGATAAAAATTATTTAGATACAAGTGTAACTTAATAATGTAACTTTATAGTGTAAAAAAAACAGTAATTAATTTAACGTTATACTTAACAAAAGTTCGAATTAATATCTGACAACCCGGTTAAAAGTTGTGGCCTAACTATGGGCATAAACAATATATGGGTTGATCTAAGAACCTTCTATGTTTGAAAAATATAGTTTTCCCTGGTAACAAACTTCAAACGCACTAAAAATCCCAGGAACGGTTCAGAAACTCCATCCATTGCGCTTGTTTACCCGAATATAAGGGTAATTCGTCCAATAAGAGCCTTCAATCAATCAATAGTCCCTAGCTCGAAGCGGGTTAAGAGTTTCTTCATAAAAGTCTTGGGGTAAAATTATTGGCAAAACCACCTGAGACCTTTTGACGTGTAAAGATTGTATAAGGATCGCAAAGGTTTATTTTGGTTCATTTAATACAGTTTAAATAAATGTGAATTCTTATAATAAGAGATGAGTGGTCTTTTACAAATTGCTTGGTTTGTTGTAGGGCTTCACTACATATTAAGAAACAAAGTCGCTTCCTATGTCCCTCCACATATTCACATGCACATGTCGGTGTTACCAATCCAAGCGAGCTTACCCTATGTATGACTATAAATTTTAAAGAAAGAAAAAATTTCGCCCCAGACAGGATTTGAACCTGTAACCTTTCGTCTCAAGCCGACGAATGCTCTAACCAATTGAGCTACTGAGGATTCAAGTCCCGTGGCGAAATTTTTAATTCCTTTCTAACCCGTTAACGCGGGTAGTTATGTCCTATAGATACACAATTCTGAGTACCCACCAAATGAGTTCATCACCGATGAAATTCACATTTTTAGAATGGACATAACTTTCGTTACTTGCATCGTATTTTTATTTTTTATTTTTTTAGCACTTGCCCTGTGCGTGGGATAAATTTCTTTAAATTTTAAAGAAAAAAAAATATTTTTTTCTTAAATAAATTATATAATATTAATAATAATAAATTTCTATAAATTTTAAAGAAAAAAAAATTTTTTTTCTTTAAAATTTATAGAAATTTATCCCACGCACAGGGCAAGTGCTAAAAAAATAAAAAATAAAAATACTATGTATGACTAGTGGCATAATCCAGGAACCTGAATTTTTTAGCGTGTGATGGGGTCATCACATTCTGACCCCGAAATCTAATGAAACGTGGTATCTAATGGAACATAGGCGTACAATTGAACTTTCTCATTGGATGCGTTCAGATTCAAACACAAGTTCCACTTCAGCAGAACTTTCTGGAATTCTGGAATCAAATGCAGTAATAACGTGAAATAAAACAAACTTTCTTTTGCTGTTCGTTTATTAATTAAAAATTAAACAATATCTTATGCCTTTAACAACAAAGGTGGTTTTCCGGTGAAACCTATTTTCCACATGCAAAATACATTATGAATGTGGAATTTAAATTGGTTTCAACCTGGTTCCCACAATATTATCTCATGGCTGCATGTAATAAATGACCCAATTGCAATCAAAATAAAGTTGATTTTTCTATGTAATAAAGTATAGGAATAAAATTAAAAATACTTTCCTCTGAAAGAATTATTCCATTTTAGAATGTGTGTCAATTGTTTTGAAACAACTCTATCGGAAATAATATTTTAAATATTTAGTAAAATATATTTTAGACGAACTAAAAATAATATATTTTAAGTATGCCTTCGTGCCTATGAAATAAATTTAACACTTTTTTGTAGTAAGCACTTGTTCAAATCCACTATACACTTTATTTAATACTTTTTATACCTTCACGCCAAGTCCCTTACGGAGTAAGCAGAGAGTATCGAGTGCCAGACCTCACGATCCTGACAAACCTGTCTGGTTTCCTTCACGTTAATTAACCTTTTTATACATACACGCCCATTTTGGAGACTATTGACACCACCCTGAGATAATATCCGAGTGATCTGATCGTGGAATAATACTTAATACTTTTCGTTACTCTATAGCCAACTGATTTCCCTTTTTACAGCATCATCAACCAGTTGGCTATAGAGTAACGAAAAGTATTAAATAAAATATATAGTGGATAAGTACAAGTGTTTACTACAAAAAAGTGTCACAATGGAATTCCACCAAGTGCCGACGATACGAAATAAGTTTAACGTTAAATACAAACACACAGACGGTTTTTTGATTCTATATGAGATCCACCTTACCTATTCCTGCAGCCTTAAAGCGTCAGTAGTAGGCTAAAGTAGGCTGGCACAATAGGTTTAACAACCTGGCTAAAGGACATCAAACCTATAACATCTATGGTACATATAAGTCTCAGTAGTCTCTTACCTTCACAAAAAGTGTGTGTCTGTTCGCGATCTCATGCCATACAAAATGAGAATACTAGACACCAAAGATGCGTTGCCAACTGACGGTGGAATCTTAACCTTTTGTGTCTTTAAGATTACCGTTTACTTTAGTCTCAAACTCGGTTTCAAATATTTTTTTTTTTTATGACATTAAAAGGCAAACAAGCAGACGGATTTCCTGATGGTAAGAAATTCCCGCCGCCTAAAGACACCAAAGGTGGTAATGGTGCGTTGCCAACCAGAGACCGGGATGTTAGGCCTCGAGCAAAAGTAAGTTTACCGGCTACCTTACCCTCCGAACCGGAACACGTCATGACGTTATGGCGGCAGGAATAGGTAAGGCGGTGGTACCAATCCGGGCGAGTCGCTGCGAAACTTTACCACCTAGTATCAGGCGGTATAAAATCAGGCGGTTTTATCAATTTAGGCTAGTTGTTACTTTGTACTATAATTAGAATAATCGATTATCTCACACGTGCAGTCGACGCTTCAGTTCTGGTGATGGCGTTGACTATAATATGATATATAATGTCCCGGGTTCGAATTTCAGGTCGACTAAAATAAATGAGTGACTGGTTGGTGATAGGTTTGTCATCTATCACATTGTGGGACTCAGTAGCTACGGCTATTCGTGGCTGGTCTGGTTGTATCGATGCCTAGTAAATAATTTAAAAAAGCAGTCTAAATGGGAGAAAAAATACAAAAAAAAATACTGAGAGTCAAAGAAAATTTTTAGGTGACGTTTAGACAATAGTTTAGGTTCAGGTACAGTATTCCGTATCCTAGCTTAATCAGTAGAAGATTTTGCTTAAAAATCATTGTGACGAAATACAATATATACACTTATAAATCCCATTTAAGACCTAGATTTAGATATTTCTAATAAAATCACGCTCATCATCAAAAGACTGCTTCTTTCGGGAATCGAACCTAAACCTTGTAAATGTTTGTCTAAGCCAAACCTTCAACCATTTACTTTTTGGTTTTATAGTTTTTAAAAATGCAACATCATTGCATTTAAATATTCAAAATTTAAAAATACAGCCACAGAGAAATTGATATTGCATATTAAATATTGTATAAATGTATAGAAATGCATTGGTTGTGAGGTTTGTTCACCTAAAATGTCATCATACTGAAATGAATTTTGCATTTCTTTGTGTTTCTAAGGCTAGCTTTAAAAGAACGATTTTAGTCGATCAGCAAAATACGACGCAAAATTGAAAATTGAGATATTATAGCACGCTATTATTTCTATCTAAACTATCTGAACGCTCTGTCCTCAAATAGCCTGATTTCGATATAGCACGGACGCATATTTCATCTCGTAAACTACAAGTTATGCCACAGAATATAAAATAGAATATAAAATCACACAAACGTACGCAGGATTTTTACCCAGAGTGGAAAATATGTTTAGATATTCAGTGGAAAGTTTTATTCTATTATTTAATCTACACTAATGAAGTTTTAGAAGTAGTATTGGAAACATTCTTAAAAAAAGTTTATTACATTATAATATACTAGCGGCCCGCCCCGGCTTCGCACTGGTATAAAATATACATATAAATTTTCCTCTTTAAACACTATATTTATTTTTAAAAAAAACGCATTAAAATTCGACGTCTAGTTTGAAAGATTTAAGCATACAAAGGGACATATGGACAGAGAACGCGGCTTTGTTTTATAGTATTAAGCGATATAAAACTCTTTTATTATAAAATACCCTAATTTTTGATAAATGATTTTAACCTCTGAGTGTGGAATAAGAGTGAATGAAATCTCTAAGAGCTGCTAGTTATAAATACACCAACGTTTCTTTCGATATCTTAATTAATCCAACTATAATGTAGGTACACCACGACGTCTACGTGTCCTTCTCACGCGTCGACTGGTAGAAATCTGTTACTGAAGATAAGCTCACCCATTAAACTGTTATTTCTTTAAGAAAATGTTTTGTTGTAACGTTATCTGTGAAGTATAGTATTTATTATTATATTATTAGTTTGAAAAATTGTACATATTATCTAACAACACTTATGAGATTTGGATATGTTATAAAGTTAAGTTACAGTTATTATATTTGCTGAAGAACTGTTAAAAAAGTTACTTACCGAAGAAGTAGGTGGACGAATGATGTGTCAATTCAAGTTGTAATCATCTTACCTAATTCTAACGATATACATTCTTCATACAGTCTTTATGAACAGAGTAAAGAAATGTTAACTTGTAATTAGGCATTACCTCCTTCCGTTTTCCTTCTGCCATAATAATACTGTCATATTTCTGTCCGGAGAGTAGGGTAGTCGGCTGCACAGAACAGCGATGAACATGGTACATGTGTATATGGTACTATCAGCTCTTAATATCAAGATAGCTGTGTGCGTGTTTGATATTTTATCATAAAAACATTGGAAACTTGCCATTGAATAAATACTGTTGTCTATAGGAAGCGTATAATTTTGACCGCTATAAAATTCGTCGTATAAAAGCATATACCACTATAAAATGTTCCGATGTTAAGTGTAAGGTATAGTCGGTATATTTGCTCAACAATTGGCCTAATATTCCAGTCACAGGTGAACAAATCACCTGTAATAAGATGATGTTGATAACATTGATTCGTGACATGATGCCGGGGTTGTCTCTTACCTTCAGGAGACTCGTGTGCTTTTTTTTATAATATTGGAAGGCAAATAAGCAGACGGATTTCCTGATGGTAAGAAATTCACGTCGCCTAGAGACACCAAAGGTGGTAATGGTGCGTTGCCAACCTGAGGCCGGGATGTAAAGCCTCGAGCAAGTCAGTTTACCGGCTACCTTACCCTCCAACCGGAACACGTCAACAGCAGGCATTGACGTTATGGCGGCAGGAATAGGTAAGGCAGTGGTACCAATCCGGGCGAGTCGCTGCGAAACTCTACCACCTAGTAAGATGTCACGGTGTTTGTGACGGTGAGCCTATGCTCGCCTTTTACGAGCTGCCTGGCAGGAAGGCAGTTGGTCTATTTAAAATTGCTCGATTATCTCTCACATTTTCAATAAATTAATTGTTTTTTGAGATCTTTACGTCAGTAAGTAGCCTTATTTAGTTTAACGAAAGCGCATTAAAAATTCGCACCGAGTGTACCAATGTCTGGTGTAGGGAGGACTGGCGCGTGAGATGACTAGGAATTCCATATTTATATTGCTCTTGGCTTTCTTTCCAATCTCAAAATGGAAAAATACTTTTTCATCCAAAAACTTTTTAATTTAAAATTACCATTGCTGTTATTAAATACGTGTGATTAAAGATGAAACAGGCAAAGATTTACAAATCATATAATTTCGTATAATACATTTTTAAAAAGCAATAAACATATACATTTATATATATTTTCACGCTAAATTCCAATAGAGTCCAAAATGTCACGACCCTTGCAGACATACCTGGCTTCTTCCACATTCATTACCCTTCTCTTTTTTTATAATATTGGAAGGAAAACAAGAACACGGATTTCCTGATGGTAAGATATTCACGCCGTCTAGAGACACCAAAGGTGGTAATGGTGCGTTGCCAAACTGTGACCGGGATGATAGGCCTCGAGCAAAATTAAGTTTACCGGCTATCTTACACTCCAAACCGGAACACGTCATTACGTTATGGCGTCTGGAATAGGTAAGGTGGTGGTACCAATCCGGGTGAGTCGCTGCGAACAAACAGTATAAAATAAACAAGATAGCATAGAAATATGTATTTTCGCTCATAAATTTAGTAGGGTAGGAGTTGAGTTTTAATGAAAATAAAACATAAAAAAAGTAAAAAAGTATCTTCACGCCCATATCGCCGAAGAGGTAGGCAGAGGCACAACCAGGGCACCCACGACTAGCCGAAGATACTAAGTCCCATAATGTGATAGTTGGCAAGCCTATCGCCAACCGGGCACGTTTGTAATCCCAAGCAACGTTTTTTTATTAGAAAATTGGAAAAATCCAATTTTCTTTTTGTTGGCCGATCCGGGATTCGAACCCGAGACCTCATGCAGTCAAGTCCAACACCCGGACCGACCACAGAGGCGACTATAGAAATTAAAACATTTTTCTAATAAATTTAGCTGCTGCATAACTCCACAATCCATCATTATTCCAATTGTGAGTAAAAATTGATTTTCCATTGGTGTCTGACGTGCGCGATGTTTTAATTGCAAAAATTAATTGACCATGCCCGTTCATACAATACAAACAGTAAACACGCGTAAATTGCCAATTAAGCGGCTCTTTTGAGCTGCTATTTGTTGATCCGAGCTGAGTGTTAATTTCAACCTGCGTTATGTAAAGACTTATATTAACTGAGTTAGACATGATCTTGTAGCTGCGAGTTTTTTAATCGGATTAGTTTACATTTACACGGGAATTGGTTAAAATTACCAAGGATGCAATGCTAAAATTTCATAAAATATTGTTCACCGATTTGCCATTTTTTAAAAACTAGATAGGCCATTTAAAATAAATGTATTAAGTCAATCGCCGCCTCGTTGGTCGAGTACCTAGCGTATACGCCTGACTACATCGACTCACCGCGAGGCTCGGGTTCGATTCCCGACGGGGGCAGACGTTTGTATGATGAACATTTAGATGTCTGCATTTCCGGGTCTGGGTGTTTATTAAATTTATTCTGGTATCTATTTAAGTATTTTTATGTATTAGTATCGTTGACTAACACCCATAACACAAGCATATAATTTGCTTACTTTGGGGTTAGATTCAATTTGTGTGAGTTGTCTAGGGATATTTATTATTATTAATCTAATAAAAAGACTAAAAGAGAACACTAATTAGTTATTGACCTTTACTCTCGCATCTAATATTATCAAGAGAAACTTGAAACTATAAAAAAAGAATACAAATGTATGTTAGAAAAGATGTTTTTTTAGACTTACTTTTGCTCGAAGTCTAACATCCCGGCCTCAGGTTGGCAACACACCATTACCACCTTTTGTGTCTCTAGGCGGCATGAATTTCTTACCACCAGGAAATCCGTCTGCTTGTTTGTCTTCCAATATCATAAAAAAACATGACCTATATACACCATAGATGTTACAGATGCGTCATTGTGTTGTGACCGGGAATTGGGACTATTTTGCAAGTCGGCCGGCTTCTTCACCCTCTGGGCTGAAAGATGACAGAGTCATAACGACTCTGCCGTAAGGCCGCAGGAACAGGTAAGCCGTTGGATTTTAAACTGGGAAACCTGTTTAGTACAACACTCTACGACCAGTAGTCTTGTCAGATATAGGTTATTTGATCCAGTGCTCTGCTCTTACTAGCTACTTGGCAGAAAGGCAGCTAGTCTATTCTTCAGTGGAACCGGATAAACATGGGGACCTATAACTGTGCAGTATTTTTTCCAAGAATTTATTGATTAACACTAATAAAAGGACTGTAAGCTTACAAAAATGATAGTCTCATAATAAAAGCAGGAACAGGTAAGGCTATTTCCTTGCCTTGCTAAATACCACCTT
>NJDD01000383.1:1810-18296 GCA_002245505.1 Calephelis nemesis
TATATAAATTTTAACGCAAAAATGAAGCAACGATACAACAGTTAAGTATTATAATTGTTCAATGGCCGCTATTTTAGTATAAGTTTTAGTTAATTAGTATAAGTGTCTGAATAAATAAATAGGTATATAACCGACTTGGTATTAAATGGATCACATCTATTGTAGAAGAGCTACATTGCGAGACTTTTTATTTTTTACATAGTTTTTTATAAGTCACCTTTACCATTCCCGAGGTCCCGGGTCGGGCAACAAAAGAATTAGAAAATGTGTATTTTCAATTTTCTACTATATCGTTGGCCGGGGTTGGATATGTGCTCGGTTGGCTTTAGGCTGGCCACCTATCACATAGTGGGACTTCGGCTAATACTTGGTTGTGCCTCTGCCTATTGCTTCAGGGATATGGGCGTGAAGATACTTTATTATTAGGTTGTAGAGCAGCAGCAGCGTTGTAACATCTTTGCAACATATTGTCGTGTTTTTATAGTCAGGAGAGCCAGTGCTTGTTCTATAAAATTATTGTTTTTTGGGCATCTGACGTAAACTTTTAGGCTGAAATTTTACCAATTTCCAGCCACACCGTTTTGCTACCTCTACGACGACCCCGTGCAGCTGTACTTCATATTCCGTGCATTTTACATCCGCTACTGGCACCGGCTCCACCATCTCTCCACACATCCACAGGTTACTACTCAAATTACCATACAGGAAACCTAGCTACGCGATCGAATTTTTGGGAACTATATTGCGACTGCATTGTCGTTGATTTTTTAAATTATCAACCGATTTAAACCACATTAATTTGCCAGTGTTGCCAACCGCTCCATGTAAATCGTATTTATACGATTGTTTCGACTTTGATTTAGATACTTTGTTGCTTTTGAGTTCTACGTAATAATGGTTTTTGTAGATATTAGCAAAATTGATGTTTTTCCTATTTACAAGGCCAACTTGAAATTTAATTTTAGATATGCGACGAAGCCACCACCCTCGCTACTTCTCTCAGTCTACTAATTTGGAGTATTGATTGGATTTTCACCGATAATAATAATTAATCATCTTGACTTCACATAAACCTACAAGAGGCACTTGTGACGGGTCTATATAATAATAAATGTACATTTTTTTAGATTAATTTTTCTGTCGCTGTAAACTTAAGCTCTGAGCACGTTTTTAATGCACCAATAACATTATTGGTTACTGTAGACCTGTATTTTTAACAATCAGGAAATATCTCTGCTGGTTTGCATTTCAATACCATAAAATGGACACTTGTTAGGGTGCACTTAGGGAGCTAAAACTGATAACTTTTCAATTTCGGATAAATATCGAGTCCTTCTAAACTAAATGTTTTGTACATCACTAGTCACTACATAGTACAAAACAAAGTCGCTTCCTCTGTCCCTATGTCCCTTTGTATGCTGAAATCTTTTAAACTACGCAACGGATTTTGATGCGGTTTTTAATACATAATGTAATTGAAGAGGAAGGTTTGTATGTATAATTTGTAACCGTGCGAATCCGGAGCAGGCCGCTAGTCTGATATAAAATATCAATGTAGACAATGTCATAATTAAAATGGCTTTTGGTTTGGAAAGAGCTTAGCGATTTAGCTTATGTGGATAAATTATATGGGATATTGGTTTTGTGCAGGAGCTTACATAAGTCATATAATTTTAGGGCATAGTGTCGTTGTGTCTACTGTACGAGCGGCTGCTGGAGGCTAACGAGCCCCTGCTGTGGATACATTTCAGAAATATCAATATTAATCCGTGAGTATATATACTTCACTTTTGATTTTTATATGTTAATGACTGAAGCAAAAGATCAATATCTTCCCTAATGTATTTTAAACTGCAATAAGAAATTAATAAAGAAAACTGGAGTAAACGAAATATCTAAATTAATAATTTTGCTGACTTAAAAGTACTTTTATTACTACTTTAGGGTTGTTTAGGATCAGGGATATACATACAGATATTATTAAGATTTTTATTTTGGCGAGACAGTAAATTACTGATCGTATTGGAGTAAGCAAGATAAATATTGTTTACGTCTATAACCAAATATCCGTACAGCATACGAGTGGTGTTCAAGTGGCTGATGCGCGCGTTCAGTGGGCACTTGCCCCCCGACCAGCTGCTGCTGCTGTGGGACTCCATCCTGGGGTACGACAGTCTGGACGTCCTCCCACTCCTCGCCGTGGCCATCCTCAGCTTCAGGAAGGAGAACTTGTTCCAAGTCAACACATTACAAAATGTCGATGCCGTTTTGGCGGATCTCTCTACTATATCTGTAATACCTCTTCTTCAATTGGCTCTGATGAAATAAATAGCCCAGTTTTAAACGGAGGGTGAATTTTAGAGGTGAAAGCACAATTTGGGCGCTTGATTGACATTTATTCTTAGTAAAAATTACAAAATTATAGTAAACTACTTTATGGCTTTTACATGTTCGTGACACGTATCGTAAAAATATTTCTTCAATCAAGTATTTTTTCTTTTTGCCACGTGTCAATACCACCAATCAGTCTCCCCTGTTTTTAGAGTTTAAAACTGGACAGCAATTGAGATACCTATATATTGCCTATTGGACGGACGACATCCAATACATCTTATTAATGAAAAGTTTCAAACGATTATTTTTTCCGACAGTCTTNTTGGACTTATAAATAACATAAAATTGTGTTAAAATCATTTAGCCTGTATCTAGAAATTCATTTGTGTAACAAAGTCTAAAATGTCATCGATATCGCCAATACTTTTAACTGTAATGTTACCGAAAAACTATTATCACCTAATTTAGAAATGAGAATAAAAGATTGTGTAGCTAAATTTAAAATGTGGCTATCATTGTATTTTCAATGTTTTTTTTTACGTTATTGTATATGACTAAGCCACAAATTGTACATAAATTGTTGTATCCCACATGAAATATGTATTGAAATTTGAATTATAAATTCACATGTGACCACGCATTTCCAATGTTTTACAAAATCTTCGATTGTTATAGGCTAGATGGGCTAATATTTCATTTATTGATAATAACATGCCCAGTGAACTTTATGCAATTCGATAAAAAAAAATGTGCGAACTTATTTTTAAGTATATCAGGATTCATCTGTTTCAATAAAAACATTAAAAAATAATATGATCAATGAACAACCCACATAATTTAAAGAAAATTTCGTTAAGAACAACGCAACATTTATTATAGTTATCGAACAAAACTCCTTTGCCACACAGATTACCCTTCTCATCTATGTCCGTGATTTAAGTTTTCCTGGAAGATGGCCATTTCTGATCAAATTAAGCTTCACAATTCATTGTTTTTAAAAATAAGTCCACTTAAGCACCACTGTGATTGCAAATAGTGAATTCCTATGAAATGTTAATGTTACAGAAATATTGTTTTGTATAATTTTATAGTATTTTTGTTTTGTTTTTGTAGATGAAATATTTTAATAAATGATAAAATTGTAGTATTTTCTTTACCTGTACATTGTTGCAAAATTAGTATGGGGATATGTTACAAGGAAGTTCTAAAAACCTATGTCAAAAACGACCAGCCTATCGCCAACCGGGCACATAGGTATCCAATCCCGGGCAACGTCGTTTTCATTACAAAATGAAAAAAAAACACATTTTTTTTGTTTGACCCAGGGATCAAACACGAGACATGATGTAGCCAAGTCTGATACCGGACCGCTAGGACCACCAAGTACAATATATATTTAAGACTGACGACCAGGGTGCTGATTATGTATCTCAGTAGCCAACTCATTTGTGTTTGCTATCTCTACTGTATTTCTGTTGGTCACTGGAGATAGCAAATATAAAACACGTCATTTGACAGCTATTTGATGTACACTTTTACCTTTTGAGTTGGCAACTGAGATATATAATAAGCACCCTGATTGTAAGAGTATTGATGTGTATTCTAATTTTTTTTAATGACTAATGTGTTGCCAACATTGCGATTTTTACAACTTTAACAGGCTTTTTGGGCCGAGCAGAGTGCTCAGCCCGAGACATCTTTATTTAAATGGTTTGGACTGTTCCCTACTACGCGGCCAACAAGGGCTGTCTCCCGGGAGACCGTACCTCGACTTGCTTGTGCTGCGTTCTTACTGGGTGGACTTGATAGAGGAGTAATGTCGACATGTTGCTCGGCGTTAGGCGCCGGCCGCAAGAGAGGTCTTCGTCGCCGAGACCGGCGACGACGGTGTAGTGTAGTGTCCTGTGAGCTTGTGATTGGGTTGGGAGGGAGTCTAGCGTTTGCTGCGGTTATTAGGTCCGGAGGATCCAATAGGACGTGGTGGGAGCTTCTAAGTTTGGTAGGCATGTTCGCGGCCGGTGTGTAGTCAAACGCGGGTGCTGACACCGGGTTCGGGTGGGCAGTCGTTACTTCAAAATAACGTTCCGATAGCTCTTTTAAATGCTGTGCTATTTTGGGTAAAACTAGGTCGCGATGTAGGTCCACGTTGCGTACGTACCACGGACAACCGGTGGCAGTACGCATGAACCTATTCTGGACTACTTGTAGCATTTTAAGTTGGTCGGGTTGGTATGTACGAAGGCTACACTTGCGTAAGCTAAGATTGGCACAACGCGCGTTTTATAAAGTGATATTTTACTATTTTCATGGGTTAAGTAGAAGAGAAGGCTAAGTACGAACTTAGCTTTAATTTGTGACACGATATGTGTGGTTTGAACGACATATGACTATCTAGAATGACCCCTAGGTACTTTATTGAATTTTCCCAGGAGATTAGACATTCTATCGAACATTTTGATGATACCCGGATTTCGAAAGGGTCTCATCCGTTCGCAGGCAGTAACAAACTTACTCTGATTAGAGCACCGCTGCACTTTTATCGGGGTTTACTTCTATTTGCCACATCCTGAACCATTCGCCCAGGAGAGTGGTACGGAGGGTTTTGCCTATAAAGTATTCGCTATGTCTTATATAGCCTTGTCGTCCGCGAAAATGGCTACCTGGATGCGCGGCAGTCGTGGTACGTCGTTTGTGTACAGGCTATATAGCAAAGGTGAAAGCACCGAACCCTGCAGCATTCCAACCTCTAGGAGCCTACTGCTAGATAGAGTACCTTCTAAACGAAACCTGAATTTGCGATTTGACAAGTAGTCTCGTTCATACGAGTAATAGTACTAGTCTGTCTGGCACGCCCATTTCGTAATGCTTATAGATTATGCCGGTGTGCCAGATCTTATCGAACGCCTTGGCCACGACGAATAATAGAACTCCCGTGTATACGGGGCCATGTTTATTCAGGCCGTCTTATATGTGCTCCGTGAGGCGGTGCACTTGATTTGTACATGAATGGGCTGCCCGGAAACCAAATTGCTTATCCATTAACAAATAAGACGCTCGTATATTTTGCCGATTGAACTAATAAGACTGTATGGGCGGTAACTACTCGCGACTTTACGGGGTTTTCACGGTTTGTGAATTCCTATCACGGTGGCTTCTTTCCACTCGTCACGAAAAGCACTGCTACTAGTAGTAACACATTGAAGATGTTAACTAGTATGTATATGAGTGCGGACGGAAAGTATTTAATTACTCTATTCGAGACACCGTCCGGCCCCGGGACCTTTCTATCGTGAAGATCTTTATTTAGATCTTTCACTTCGTTGTGATCGGTGGGATGTATGGCTAGATGATCTGAATACCAAAGGCAAGGGTATGTTGTCATTGAAATTCGGGGCGAGACATTTCAAATTTTTGCTTCCTAGCAAATAAAACAATTCGGCAATGTAAATAAGATTAGATTATTCTTCGAACAGGCGATGGGATCGTCACATCTGTACGTACTTTGTTTTCACTTTTTCTAGAAATTAAAACTACCTCTTAATCCGTAAAATGTATTCTAAGCTTTCCTACAAATAACACACCAATTGCCCTCTTCAAAGAAACTATCTTCTACCACGAACCCCGGGATATCACACAACTTCTCCAACTCCCCCTCTTCGAAGACATGGTAGTATCTAAGTAGGGTTGTCTCAGATTTGTTCTCTAACTTCTGTTCCTTCATCTTCCTCAGATTCCACGGTACTAATAGGTCATTGTGTTGGAATTGGGTTCGATTCTCATGAACCGGCAAGCTTAGTCCACCAACAGTCGAATACGAGCTGGATTCCTTTGGCTCTTTGTTCTTGCAAAGATAGTTTGATCTCGTTTGATCCTTCGCCCATACCGTTATAAGTGCTTGCCCCCCACTGACAAGAAGACGATGTATCGTTCTTACTGCTTCAAGTCGTCGTTCCTATAATAAACAAAGAGGACTAACAATTTTTCGCTTTTTTTACGTTTTTCCGTATGAACATAAATAAACACGTACTACATAGAGGCATTACAGCGGTCACTGATTTCGAGGATTTGATCTCTGTGATATTATTTCTTATTATGATACCATCTACATATATTTTCCAATATTACAGGGAAGAGTACTGTGCAATACTTAATGACACATAATGTCTTCCTACATCGCGTTTTGTGTCTATACCGTTCTGTCTGTGAGTAACTCCATACGTTGATATAAATCGTTTACTGTTGTATTTTTTTCTAATTCCTAAGAAGTATAAATTTAACTTACTTTCTCGTATTCGATTGATTTCGAAATTTTCCAATCTTGTGTAAGTTTATTACAATACATTATTATAGTACTAAAGAGTATCAATTAAATATGTTTTAAGGAATTTTATAGACAAACAATGTAAACTTGTCCAAGTCTGGGTTTGTTCAACTATTTTGACTAGGGTATGGCAATAGAGTGGATGTTAGAATTTCAATGAAACAACACAATCCCATTGGCTATAGGTTAGTTTGATTGATTGATTTGTTTATTTCTTAATTATAGATTTATAGAGAGAGATTTTTGCATTGTAAATCAACATTGATTATCTGGAAGCACATTTTTACTATAACCAAATAGCACATCAATGTGTTTCGATCTTTTATCATGAATAGCAGTCAAAGTTAGCTGATTTTTGTGACAGTCTAAAATAGTTTTACTACCTAGTCCCAACTCCTTAGGTAGCGTAGGAAGGAATGCTGTCGCTACCCAATCACTTAAATTGATGTACTTCACCTCATCAATAGAATTACTTTTGTAGTTGAAAAATCCGAGACTCAGTTTTCATCATCAAGACAGATTTAGCAAGCGGTTTAGTTGAGTAGAGGTAATGTGTGGAGTACCTGCGTGCAGAGATGGTGTATGACGGCGACACAGATGAGGCGGTNNGGGGGGGGTGCAGCAGGTCCAGCCGCACCGCCCCCGCCGGCAGCCCGCGCGCCCGCACACCACACTCGTGCGCTAAACCCGCACTGCGCTCGCCCGCGATCTGCCGTGCGAGATCATTTTCAACAATGATGATCACTCGTGAATACCCAATTCGGGCGCATAATAGTGTGGGAATGTTTATTTAACGGGGAAAAGGAAATTTAAGATTTAAAACGTACTTATATTTTTTGGCGTAGATTTGTTTTTCTACAGCCTGACCTGTAATACCTTTACTAGCGTTGAAATGTGTAAGAGGATTTAGCGGATTTTTTTATGGCGTAGGGGTGTAACAAATATATAGTAAAAGCATTTCTCTAAATTATATAGTCAGATCTCGTTAATAATGCGATCGGCCAGATCAGAAGGTGGAGTTTGCGTGATCGATTTGCCACCACCATCTTATTTTTTCATTTAACGTATTTTGAAATTTAGAAAATAAGGATTTGATTGATTTACACTAGAAATTTTACACATCTGATAACGCCCCATCACACCCGTTGATTGCCTTAGCCCAGTGGTGGACAAATTACGGCCCTTGAGAGGTTTTAATCCGGCCCGTCGAGTTTTTTTTAAAAACCTCCTCAAACAAATTAATGGTCGAAATGTTAAGACTATTGAAATTTGAACAATTATGACACTGAGTCGGTAAACATATATATTGCGTATTTTATATAATGAGACTTAATAAATAGATTTCATTTTAATAAAGGATTGTAAAATAAAACAAAAATTGCTTTATGTTATCTTTATACAACCTTTTATAATCGTTATAGTACCTGGATGACCTGGATTTTTTTTTTGTTTTTTTATAAATTGTGTTTTTTGGAAATTATATTTAAGTACGAAAATTTAAAAAGTCTAACCTCAAAGCAAACAATCATTGACTTCGTTACTTAACAACAACAATACACGAATATGACATTTTCTAAAAATGATTCCTAGCTAGATCGATTTATCGCCCCCGAAACCCCCTATATACTAAATTTCATGAAAATCGTTGGAGTCGATTCCGAGATTCCAATTATATATATATAATATATATATACAAGAATTGCTCGTTTAAAGGTATAAGATTTACTGCTATATTTAGGTGTTTTAATAATGTTAATGTTATTCGCCCGCCACTAGATTTTTTTTTAACTTACCGGCTCGCGGTCAAAAGAATTTGCCCACCCCTGCCTTAGCCGATATTATGAATTTGTGCCTAATGCCTTGTGTTAAACGCGGTAACGATACTTGGACTCGATATTATCGCGTCCACGGCACCTCCAATAAAGTAACTTGGACGCGAATTTTTCGGCACATTGAACTTAAATTCTATCGAAATTTGTTATTTTCTTCCCAAATGGCTTCATACTGTTAAATTATATTCGTGTAGTATGGAGACAAAAAATTTGAAATTTACAAAAATCAGGGGTTGTAAACTATAAATTATTTTTGGTTTTAATTTCATTTGATTTAACTTTTTGTTAACCGATTTGTTGCGGCTCCCATTTTCGAATACTTTTTTCCATGGTTGTAAACAAATTTGGGGGCTATTCGTTTATTACTAGCTAAGTGTTTATTAAATATCTTTTAAAAAAGTATTAAACAGGTGCACGTAAAATTTAATTAGTTAATGTCTATTACTCGTTGTAACAAAAAAGCTAAGACGCGCTGTCGTCATACTGAGATGATGGAGTTTAAGGACAGTGCTACATGCACAAAAATATTGACCGAATACCCTCAATAATAGATTTGCATGGATGCACACATTTGGGCCAGTTTGTATCTCATGAACTATTAAGATTTGATGCTGATCAAATATATACAGTAATGCAAAAAAAACGTTTAGTTTGGAGAACAAAAGATTTTTATCTGTTTGGGCGCACATAATTTTTCACAACCACGATCCTTTTTTTATTATTAATTACAATAACAGTGCCATCAAAAAACATATTGTTATTGAGTATTTTTTATAAAAAATAAATAGTGTTAAACAGTTTGTCACTCCTGTTTTATTTTATCGTACCAGACGCGATTATGCGTCCAAGGCATGATGCGTGAAATCAATGATTTAAATAGTTTTAAAATTTCATGTTATATCCAGGAGCCGCTTTAAGACTGTCAACTTTGAATTTAGATGTATGTATTACACTTTCAATTTCAGATTATTTACTCTTGAAAATGAGGAAAAATAAGACAAGTCACATAAGAACGCGAATGCGCGTCCATGGCACCGGAAAAAAATTTGCTAGGACGCGAATCCGCGTCTAAGGCACTGAATGGGTTAAGTGATGTTAGGTTTAGAATTAGATAAATATGTCCGATTATCGTTGATTTGCCGCCTATTAGGTACATTGTGATACTTAATTTTTTCGGTTAATCTTGGATGACTTGGATATGATCTGAGATATGAATTTCAAAATTTACAACAGGAAACTTTACCTCGTCAACATTTAAAAGAAATAAATATCCATATCCGAGACACAATTGGTATTAAGGTGTTGAAGGTGTGAAGGTATGATAAAAAAAAATATATTTATATATATAATAAAAATCTATACCTTTATTTATGTACGGCCATACTTTAAGACTAAGAAACATTAAAAAGAGCATGGCAACGCTTCTGTGATTCTCCTGTTCTTGTGGATGTCTGCAGACGACATCGTCTATAAACACACACACAAACGTGCGCACACACGCTCGCAACATACACATAGACATAATAGTACAATAACACGCACACGACGTACCTGGACAATATCTCCTCGTTTCAATATGTTCTTGCCATTACCAGCACCCAGGTCGAAGACGATGGCTCCAGGTGGAGTAGTCTTCATGAACTCCACCACCTTGGGCCAAGGCGTGTGCCGCGTCGAACTGAAGTGGCCTGCAATTTGTTCATACACCTAAACAGTAATAAACAGATAATAAGTGCGCTTCTCTGTTTTAATATCACATCCAATTAATCTTGTTTTAATTTAATTTAACTTATAATGTGTGAGATTAGGTTGTGTTAATACAAACTTCGACTGCATGCGTACCTGTTACCTATCGACACTTAGTTTAGAGATACCAAATTCCAAGGCTCCCAAATGAATAATGTTTAAACTATAATCATTTCATTTAAATAAGTTTGTAAATTCCGTAACCGAATGGAAAAAATCGAACCCTATACATTCGCAAGACTATGTAAATGTTTTTATTTTGCTCAAACACGTTATTACTAAAATCACGGCTACACTGGAAGACTCATTAGAATACTAGGTATACAATAAACATTTAATCGTTATCTGCCGTGTTGACCCACGTCTCTTGTGGGAGAATAGTACATCTTTTATCCTGTGTGGCAGTTCTTAACAAGAAATCTAAAGTTTTAATTTATTGACTGATTTGATTGTCATTTAAACCTTATAATTCCCATACTTATTCATATTTTTTATGATGTTATTTTTATAATCAAACTTTTAAATAGGTATAAGGTAATTAAATTACTACAGAATTAAACTGAAATAGTCTTTGAACTTACTAACATATTTTTTATTTTTTTTATAAATATATAAATACTAATATTTAGCATTTATTTCAGAATTCAGATCTAGTTATTTCTTTAAGATGAAGTTAAATTAATTGTAAAACTAATTAACATTTGTAAAACTGCAGAGAATCTGTATTGTGTATACAGCTGCGCTCATGTTCACAAATTCTTGCAAAAATACTGATTATAAAAAAATAAATAATAAAAAACATTGGGACCCTGATCTTGATTTTGATTGAGTCATACCTGATGCACATGTAATTCTTCTAAATGTGATGCTAATTTATCATCAATATTTTCCGACTGCTGAGAATCACATAAAACCTTGTACCCACACTGACATGGTCCTTGCCTTGTGCACCGAAAAGTTAGAGAAATCCTGGTCCCTCGTGGTTCTGTTTCATCAGTTATTACTCGCATTGTGTTATCTCCAACCACCCTGTGCTCAACAATTGGATCCCATGTCCGTGGTTGAATACCATGTTGCCAGTCATATCTAAAATATTAAATATAGAAATAAAAGATCTCTAAAGCATCGACATGAACTGCTCTATTTCCAAAGTGACCAAAATCCCACCGACCACGACGTAATGAAAGATCTAATTAAAGATCTTCACAACAAAAAGGCCCCGGGGCCTGACGGTATCTCAAACAGAATAATAAAATACTTTGCTCCCGCACTCATATACCTACTAGTAAACAATGTATTACTAGCAGGCAGTGCCTTTCCGGACGAGTGGAAAGAAGGCACCATCATAGGAATACATAAACCGGGTAAACCCCGTAACGTCGCGAGTAGTTACCACCTGATCATTCTTATTAATTCACTCGGCAAAATATACGAGCGTCTTATCCTCGCCCACCTTAAAACAGTCGTAGCAGAGAAACATTTGTTAATGGATGAGCCATTTGGTTTCCGGGCAGCCCATTCATGTACAAATCAAGTGCACCGCCTCACGGAGCACAAACTAGTCGGTATGAGTAGATGACTCCCCATATATACGGGAGCGATATTCTTCGATGTGGCCAAGGCGTTCGACAAGTTCTGGCACAACGGCCTAATCTATAAGCTCTACGAAATGGGCGTGCCGGACAGACTAGCACTCATCGGACGAGACTACTTGTCGAATCGTAAATTCAGATTTCGTGTAGAAGGGACTCTATCTAGCAGTAGGCCCCTAGAGGCGGAAGTGCCGTAGGGCTCAGGACTCTTACCTATATTATACACCCTGTACACAAACGACGTACCCCGACCGCGGCGCGTCCACGTAGCCCTCTTCGCGGACAACACGGCTCTATATTCATCCTACCGTCACGGTAAACAAATAGGCTACATTCTCCGAAATGCTCCTGGGAACATTCTCAACCACAAAACTTTTTGATAAACTAAACTGTTAGTTAATATCTAAATTTCTTACCTAGCTTCCCCTTTCATAACCATCATTGATCTGGGCGGGACTACTAGTGGAACATATTTGCCAGTGTAATGTTTCCAGTCCATTACAACTGTGGAACCTAACGAAAGAGATAGAATTGTGTCTCCAAAAGGACTGTGACGGTCAACGTGAGACGGAATACCTAAAAGATTTACATATATTTGTTACGTAATCATATTAAGCAATTGATATTTAAGGTTCTGTTAGGCAAAAATAATGCATTGGTACAGTTGTCCACACATCAAGCTTATAATGTTAGTCACTATTCTTTAACAACAGAGTTCAATTTTGTGTATTTTTGTGTGTATTTTTTTCAAGTGGCTTCTATACCAGGCAAGGCAAATCATTACAGGGTAGGGTTACTCTTGAAACCTTGAATTGGATATGACATTTTAGGTAATTTTGAATACAACACTAACGAGTTTACTCATTTAAATTAGACATTATAGACAATTTCCAATTCGCATGATATCGAGATTCAGGAGTATTCCTACATCATCAAATCTTAATATTTACTGTTAATCACCTTGACCAGGATTGTATTTGTTTACTGTCAATTGATCTGGTATACATATGTTGAAACTATTATTTTCTAGCCTACTCCATAATAAATCACATTCCTGTGGAATTTTTTCAGACAGCGGGCAATCCAAATCAACATCATTACTTCCATATCTAAATTCATATCCAAAATGTTTTACTTGGCGGTTTTTGAGATTAGAATCTTCTATCCAGTCAAATAATTTTAAGAACATGTTTTCTTCTTCTTCACTAATGAAATTCTCCATTAAATGTAATCCATCTGGAGTTGGAGTACTACAAATCATTTCATTATTGGGCACTAAAAAATGAATAAAAATATAAATAGCATTTATTATATTCCAAAAGTAACTTGTAATAATTATTAGTTATTACTAACAGAATGTCCTGGCTTCTATTTTTTCCTAGTAGTAGGTAATGTATTGCAACATGGAGATTAAATTGTGTCAGAAGTTAACACTTAAAGGTGTCATACCTCTTAACATCTCATAAGTTTAGTGTGTGATATTTCCTAAGTGAAGTGAGTCGAATCAACCATGAAAGGATAGACCAATTTTGACTGTTTATCTTTTTTTTTACTACCTTTCAAGTTGGATCAAACTGCACACGGTGAGCAAATTTGATTCAATTCGGTAATGTAGTTTAGGAGTAAATAGTGGACAAACAATGTGAAATGTAATTTATATATTATAGTTCATTAATATGAAATCTACAAGTGTAGTTAGTCCAAAAAGGTTGCTGATATTGTTCTGTCATTAGTTGCTAATTTTTACTTTGTTTACAATTTAAATGTGTGTAGTAGTATTAGGTATATGAAGTAGTAACATTAATCTCTTATTGACAAAAATTTCCCTTGGCCGTTGAATCAACCATGAAAGGATAGACCAATTTTGACTGTTCTTATTTTGTTATATTAATTATTTTCAAAAAAAGGATCATATTAAAAAAGAATATTATCCATAGTTAAGACAAGATGATTGTTGGGTCAGCTAGTTTATAATAAATTTTGGGTTGGTCATTGTGTCATGTTATATTTTATGAACCAAGAAATTTCTTTTAAAAATTTTAAAAATGTCCCATGATTTATAAATTTGAGGTATTTTGTCTATGCTTTCAAACTAAGTCAACAATATTGTACAAAATAAAAATCGTGACATGGTTTCATGATACTTTCTCCTCCTTAAACAAGACCTAATTAAACTTTAGCCATACTTCAAAATGTATGAAATATTAACACATTTTTTTAGGTACATAGCTTAAGTATAAATAATACATACCACTTTCAACATAGCATATGTAAATAATTGTATTCTTTATGCATGTTCCATCATATAAATCACAAAACATCTGAGCATTTTGTATCTTGTCAAAAACAACATAACTGTGAGTTTCCCCTTTCTCTGCTATGAACTTTGATATTTTGACAGCAGCTGGTAAGCCTTGTAGCATTTGCACAACATCACTTTTCTCAAAACCAGTTGCTTGCCCAACATTGCACAAAATAATGTTCTAAAAAAACATTGACTTTTGAGTAAAAATTATTGGCTATACCATACATTTAGTAATTATTATTGCATAAAAAAAAACATTCTTATTACAATTTTTTTGCATAAATTAAAGTAAAAGAGAGAACATTAGTAAAATTTAGAATGGGGTACCCCGAATTTTAATGAAAATGAAAGTGGAAGGGGGAAGAGGGGACTCTCTAGAACCTCCCTCGAGTATCGCCGCAGAGCAGAAGTATGTGTTTTTTGAGAAAATAAAAAAAACTGCTCATTGCAAAGAAGCTCGCCACGGCAAAACTAGGCCCCAGATGACTGCAATCGCTTCGTCATACAATCAAACGCTATCACTTATTCAGAAAGGTCATCACCACCTGAAAAATTTTATTTCTTTGTGATAACACAATAAGTCTGGCTTTCAAATAAAAACATCAGTGCTCGCAATTTTTTAAACAGGCAAGGTCGTGTTTTCGTACAAAATAAAACATTAGCACACGCAATTATTTGGAAGGCAGTTTTCTCCGAGTGCATTAAAAAAATACCTAACACCCCTTTGGTAGCCTTCAAACCTAACCTGGCGCGGTCGACATATATGTATAGTTTTCGTACAAAATACTGTGTTCTATCAAGTGTCCCTAGCAAAAACTAACCAAAAATTTGATTTTTCAAGTGATATTTTAGCCATGAAATTAGCATTTCCACATTTAAAAAACCATACTAGGGTGTTGCCCTGGACGTGTACTATCCGCCTACACCCTTCACACCATCAAATTCAGGGTATGCTATTCTAAATCACACCCTCACCAATTAACTAAAACTCACAAGCAGATTTACTCACAACTACTTACCAGCTGAGGAATATTAGTACATGCGATTCCTTTTGAGCTTTTTAGCCGAGCTGCAAACCTTTTCTTTTTACGTTCAATTTTTTTGTTATCATCCATTTTTGAATGCTGGAATAAGTCCACTTTTAAGATAACATTTATCAAGAGCTACCTACTTCAAAGACTCTTCCCTTCAGCAAGAGTTTTACAGCAGACGCAGCCAAAGAACAAAAATACATAGAGATAACATATTGAGTAATAATATTAATAATTGAAAGAGAAATCTAAACTCTTGAACTCAGATTATATTTGAAAAAATAATATTTACGACGTATGATACTCCTATGTCCTGACGAAGCTTGAAGGATGCAGCTGATGTTTTTGAAACTCTACTTTTAAATTAAACTTTACTGATACTTCAGATTCACATCATAATATTATTTTATAATTTGTGTATGTAAGTTGTGTATTAACAATTCACGTGCGCACTTCACAAATCACAGCTGTGGCCTGTGAGCTGACAGCTGACAGCTGATTGATGGTTTTGACTCATTTTCCATATTGATGTTGTGTCCTGTGCTTTTGCCTGTGGCCAGAGATGGAATTAATATTGGATTAATAAAATAATAGTTGATTTTTGTAAATCGATTTGTTATTTTGCTATTTCACACCATACGATCGATTTTTTTCAAAATAATCGCTGATTTTAATTGCGAAATAGATTATTTATTTCATATTTTCATATGATCTATTTGATGACAAGTTGAAATAAATAATAAATTTCTTAATTTTGTTAACAAATCAAACAAACTCGATCGGTCGTACAGTAAAGGAATTTGATATTTTGATAAGGATTATACTAGGTGGTAAAGTTTCGCAGTGACTCACCCGGATTGGTACCACCGCCTTACTTATTCCTCCTGCCATAACGTCATGACGCGTTCCGGTTTGGAAGGTCGACAATCTGTCGGTAAAATTACTTTTGTCCAACACCTCGGCCTCAAGTTGGCTACGAACCATTACCACCTTTAATAAAAAAAGATGGCTTAAGAAATGTCTATCATCGTATGGTTTCAAACTTTTACAATAAAATCGTGTTTGGGTTTATAGATTTTTATTTATTGATAATTCGTTTGCCATATTATTATTTTCTAATTAGCTAATTGTGTTGCACTTGTCTTAGTAACAGTAAAGTGTTTTTTTTGTGTACTAATATCTAGTTTAAGGGGCCATATACGTTAAAATACGTAAGTAGTTTACTGTTTTTTCATACAAAGCAACCATGGATCTTGCTGACAAAAATACACAAGATTAACATGAATACGAGGGCCAAACTGAAAGTTTTTAGAACTGGCAACTTA
>NJDD01000383.1:44001-96661 GCA_002245505.1 Calephelis nemesis
TGCACCATATGTGGGTCATTAAAAAAAGGAAATAAAAATTCATTTAAGGGGCTAAATATGACTTTATACTAAATAATTTGACATAATATAAACTTATCTCAACTTATTATTACAAAAAAAATTAACACGTGAGGGGTCTGCCTAGCAGTTTTTAGCTACACTGTTAATTTGATAAAGTTAAAGTAGATAAAACAAATTCAAACATTTAATGGATAGCATGGTGAAAATTATTTCACTCCTATGTGCAGTACCAAGCAAAAAAACTCTATAATGGATTCATAAATATATTACATACAGCGAATTATATATTATTATGAATGATTTTTGTTTGAATTGATTATATTATCTGCGATTAAAAATAGTAAGTAGGTAATGCCAAATCAATGTAACTGTTGTCACATATATATAATTTTTTTTTGTTATTATATTGTTCATTAGCATAAACCAATATTTTTTATATGTTGATTACTAAATACTAAATATTGATTGACTTTTATTTATTTTTAATTATAAATGGTCTTATGAGGCTTACAGTAATACAAATTGCTTTGTGGGGACGTCATAAAGCAATTTTTACCGAACCATTGTCAAATATTTGTAATTAGAAAGTCTTATAATAATACAATATTTCTGACTGTACTAAACAACTTCAATAATTTGATAGCGTTCGAATCGTCGGTGAAAAAAATAATAAAATTAAAGGTGTCGTCCACTGTGGACGAAACTTTAGCAAGACCATCATCGGCTCCATTATTAACTTCACATTTTTTTGTTTGCTATTTTAAAATAAAACTTTTATATAAAACATTTAAAATGTTATTCTTTGACAACCCTGACCCTTGACTGACTTGCCGTGAGTAGGTATATGAAATGTCGGCATGAATTCAAGAACAAAGGAGTTAGACTACTGGTAGGTAGAATTCTTAATACTGTGTCGCTGCGATCCAGTTTGTGGCCTTAGGAGCAATGTTGAATTCCTTACTTTACCGGTTACGCAGGTCCTATGTATTATGTAGGTTGTTCTATGTATCTGCGGTGGTGCGGGTTTCTTCGTCTGCAATTCTAATTTCTCGCTTTTTCCACTGTACGCTTTATAGCACGTTTCTTTCAAGAGTACCGATATTTGGATTTCGGACACTGGTTTCGAATTTGAATTCTTAGAATATTTGTTTGAGTCTCGAGAGTAAACCTACTGATTAAAATCTGAATAAGTACCTACATACATTAATAAAATAGCATATTTTAGATCTCTGGTCGCTTAACTTTTCACTTTATTTTTAACATAAGTTCTACACCCGAATTATGCCGGGCCGGGTTGCTAGCATCAATTATAAATCCTGTTAGAAATAAAATACAGTAGTGAATAAATAAACGTTTAATCTTGACAAAAAATAAAGTACTAGAGATCGTCGTCCTCCTCCTCGTCCGAGGAGAAGAGGGCGCGCGTCGGGTGCGGGGCGGGGGGCGCCACCAGCGTGCTCGACGACGAGCTCGACTCCGAACCGTACTGCTGCATGTGCTGACAACATACACATCACAACTCACTAATATCCTTTCATTCTACACAACATGAGTTACTGTTTATGCTATAGAGTAGCAAACTGACCTCTGATGGGGAGCTCGTCTCATAATGGGACGTACATATCTATAAGTAACCGGTTCAAAGGGGAGGGAGCGACATCTTCGAAATACCACGGTTCATCACAGGGAAGACTGAGGAAGCTTAGGTTTTCGTCATTTAGCCTATCCTCGAGTAATTTCATCCTTAATAATTTTTCACTTGTATCTGTCTGTAGAGATACCTATGCACGCACTCTTAGAATCAATTAGCAATCGCTATTTTAATAAATTAATACATATATGCAAAACTAACTTTGAAAAATATTAATTTTTTAACTTTGAAAAATAAGTTAAAATCGGAAAAAAATATTGAAGTGCAACCTGAGGCATCTCTTGTTACGAAATTTTCTCGGCAGGTAGTCGAGAAAATTATATACCTACTTTTAAATTAACAATATTATTATAAACATTGTTGTAGACCGTCTAAGCCGAAATTACGCGCCACATTAGTTACTTCGTTTACTTACACAGGGTTACATTCAAAAGACCAGCCAAATTTCGTGAGAAGGTTGGGTATCGATAATACTTTCGATTTATGAAGTATTTAAATATAAAAAAATATATACTTAAATATTTTTTTTTATCTAACGCAAAATACAAAATATATGGTTACAACATTGCCGATACAGTAGTTCAGAGTTTTAGAACTCCCACCCGCCATTCCTATGTTCACAATTGAAGTCGAAATACATTTAATATTTAAAATCAGGTCATACCTTCTTGGTTTCCCTTTGTGCAGTAATCATGTCAGCTAGGATCATTTCCTCGCCGTGGGCATTTTTTACATCTCCCATGTGTTTCTCAATCATTTCTAGCTTCTGTAATAAGGATATTTTTATAATGTAAGATACTCGTACTTGTATGCGTAGAACTCTTTCAATATTATATGCATAGGCGCCGGCGGCAGGGTGCAACTGCACACCCTGTCCGGAAAAAAGTAGATAGAAAAAAATTCGTGACTGAACTTGCGGGAGAGTAATGCTTTTCGAGAGTACGGATGTATGTTTGTGTTCGTATGTTGCTATACATGTTTATTTCGATGTTTAATATTGGTTAGTAGTAAGTATGTATAGATGGAGATGCACCTCCCTAAAAATAATCCTGGCGACGCCCATAATTATAAGCATCGATATTTTACATGTTAACAAAACTATAAATCGTACTGGCTGAACTTCCTATCGATGATCTCCGCTAAGGATGCGTATGACTATCGACGCATTCAGCACATACGATACCGATATTTATAAAAAAAAGTATGGTAAACATACTACACGTGTAAAACCGCCGATTAATTGCAATTCTGGGGTTCGACCATTCGACGGGGTCAAGCAGTCATGTAAACATGTTTGCATTTCTCTAGACCCACATCCAGAAATAACCAATACTACATACATACATATCTAAACGCCAAGTCCCTTACGGGGTAGGCAGAAAATATCGAGTGCCAAACCTCACGGTCCTGGCAGACCAGTCTTCCACATCCATCCACATTCGCATTGTGTATCTGCTTTATCAATCTTTCATCTGTCATTCTTTCTACATGTCCGCACTAGCGGAACATGCTCTTTCTCATTTTAATACTAACACTCATCAGAGGTAAGGTAGCCGGTAAACTTATTTTTGCTCGAGGCCTAACATCCCGGCTTCTGGTTTGCAACGCACCATTACCACATCTTTGGTGTCTCTAGGCGGCGTGAATTTCTTACCATCAGAAAATCTATCTACTTGTTTGCCTTTCAATATCATACCTTTAATAAAATAAATAGGGCATAAGACTGAAAATAATAATCAGACATACATATTATACATAATAATAGACACAACAGGCCTATCATACCGGCCACAGGACAGCTACGCTCCTAAAATATTTATGCAATCTGTAGGCAACGGTTGTCTCTTACCCTCAGGTAATCCATGAGCTTGTTTGCTCTCATCAAAATGTCTTCTACTTAACACAAAAAAAAGTAAGCAAAATCGGTCTATCCCTTCACGCGTGCTGCGATGACTGAGGAAAGTAGAGATATTTAAAAGAAAGATCATACAAGCGCGAGCGGCAGTCCGCAGTAGTGACGCGTCTTTACTATTTAACATTTCAAACTATATTACGTAGTTGTTTACCTCCTATCTACACTTAGCTGCTTATTTATTTATCAAGACTAAGTAGATTTTTTTCTTCCTGTAACATGTAATCCAGAGTTTAAAAGTATTAACAATGTTTAAATTAGCCAAAGCGTTACCATGTCCTCTCGGACGATGTGCATGTCACCGAGAAGATGTGCAGATTTCGTCATCTTATTTTTCTTTACGTGCTCCGTTAATTTGACGTGTGTGCTTTGTGCTCGTTTGGGCGATATGTTGACTCGCATGTCGCTGGCTTCCGTTGTTTCACACTCCACGATGGGTCCTTTAGTTTCTTCAAACTCAGCATTCTTGTTTTCATGAATACATTGCCTGTAATAATTTGATTAGATACAGCGAAATATGTTAAAAAGATTGTTGTTACTAATGAAACCTAATACGACGCGGCCACTTACCAAAAACAAAATAAACTCACATAATTCTATGCCTCCATCTATAGAAACAGAGTTTTGCAAACTAAGTATAAATTGGATGGATTGGATTTGAAAAGGATACCTACTTGAGGTTATTCACAGATTAGCATTATACCTACACTTAGGATTGCCGAGTCGCCTAACCTTAAAGCCGGACGGACTGTCCTGTTTGGCCGGACATTTGGGTAGGAAAGCCGGACAACCTCCATTATTGAGGATTTTGGATTAGGTACTACAACAAAAAATATGTATCTAAAACTTATCATAAATCTTGTTAAATTCTAGACCGATGGTAGGTACATTCGACTTTCGTCGTCTGCGCTCGGCCGCGCTCATGATTTGTAAAAAGCCAAACAGGCCGGACACGCTCTAATTTGGTCGGACATGCAACCAAAAAGTCTCACTGTGTCCGGCTTTATCCGGACCCCTGGCAACGCTACCTATACTCATTGTTTTATATCTCTTCCCTCTTTAACATGGGTTGTATTATCTTCGTTCTCTCATTGAGACATTTGATGGGCGGCCTCTCTCTATTAAAACTAGTGGTGGCCCATTTGTCGAAATTCGACCGTAATTAATTTTAATATCTTGTTGACAAGAGCATTTCCCAAGACAAACTACTTTGTTTCCAAACTTTTTAGTGCGCCATCTGTGATCTTTTATCGTTATCATCAATATATTTGTTTGTGTGTGTCAAATGCATGGTAGCGTGGGTAATGTTTTATTTATTGATTTAATGTACTCTATAAGCATTATTATTGAAAAATATTAGCGTTCTGTACTTCTCCTACACATAAACTATAAGTGTGCCAAATGTTATGCTCCTGCGTCCGCGCAATTTTCGCAAAGTTTTACGTCAATTACGGTTACTTGCTGTTTAATTTTAGGACAACTTAAAAGATATTCTATTTGTCATAGAGATTATTCCTGAGAAAGGTGTTGTAGCTAGGCGAACGTTAGGTGTTTGAGGGAACTAGGTACATACTATCACCTACCAAGTTTATAAAGACACAAGATGAGGTGTGACTTTGGAAATAAACAATTTAAATCTCCTCATACTCACCCTTGGCATTGGTTGTTCTTGATGAATGCGTATATGTCACGGAAGGCCTGTTGGATGTAGGCGAGGGTTGTTTGGTCGATGGGCACCGAACTACTGGAATCTGAGCTGCCCGCCCCGCCTGATCTTGAGCTGGTCGCTAGGGACTGCTCCGATCCTGTACAAATCATTGCGTTTTGGTTTCAGGCCTCATGAACAATAGCCTAACTGCCGTTCTGATCGTCAGCTCGTAAAGGCGAGCATCTTTTTCTTTGTAACATGATCGTTACTAAAAAGTACCTAAAAGTAGTTAGAATCGCACGAATTGACTGTAGTAACTAACGGACATTTTTCAATTAAGAGCAACGTCCCCGAAAAGTTATTATTCTTTTGTCGGAAACGTACCTTTACAATATGTGCGTGTATTGACAGTGGTGTTCATTTCTTACTATCAGGAAATACGTTTGCTTCTTGCTATCAAAATGTAGACATCTAGCACACATTAAAAACAATGTTACCAGATGAATTAGCAGTGTTCGCCCAGAGTTGCATTTGCTGTTGTTTTAATCTCTTCATCTGGTCCACGAGCTGTAAGTTCAATTCTTCTAGTTGTTGTCGATGCGAAATTTCTTCTTGTAGCTGCTCTTCCAGGGTTTCCGCGTAATCCCTGTGTCAATTCATTAAAGTATTCATTAAAACTCAGCCTTGATGTCTCTGTAGACAGAGCCTATCTGAGCCTTCTTCGAATTTTCTAGTTTAATTGGTGTATTGAATACTCAATGTTTTCTGCTGTTATTGAAATATATTCGTTTAAATTTACTCTGCCGATAGTCAAACTCAAGACTTGTCGATGAATAGTGACGTTAGGCAAAATTAGATAGGTAACTCCTCTAACATCTTGACCAACGAAGTGGTTTTAGGTGAGTTAGTTATAATATTATAGTCGTATTATGTTATTGTGCTATAGGTATTGAAAAACTGTCTTATGAGATCTTATGATTTATATCCATACTTATCGAAAAAAAAATAATTATAAATATCTAAGTACATGGCCAAAAAATCTAGGTACCGTACATGATAAAGATATGATGATTTCTTTATGATGATCTAGATTTGTCCTAAAGTAAGGTATTTTTTAATAACTTGTTTTAGCGCTCAACGTTTAGGTTAGCAATAGGTCTGTCAGCAGTAGAACTTTTATTTTTCTTATGATCGTGTGTATGTACTTTCATACATTAGGTATCTTAATGTTAATTAACACTATCAGAAAATAGGCAATTAAGTACTCACTTTTCTTTTTTAACAATGTTTGATTTTATAGTGTACTTATTAGAGACATTTCTCATGTTAGAAGCAACTCTCTCCTTAACGAAACCGTTCCTGAAAATTACCAAACTTATAAATAATGAATTTGAACATTTTGCCATTTATCATGTAAAATATATTTGTCTTACCTAATAAGTACCTACTACTGTTTTCGGCCAATCCGTATGGATGACTCATTCGCCCAGCACATACATACAAACATATCTTCTTGCCAAGTCCCTTATGAGGTAGGCAGAGAGTAGGTATAGAGTACCAAACCTCACGATCCTGGCAGACCTGCCTGGCTTCCTCCACATTAATTCCCCATTTTCATACACCAACTGATAACACCCAGCGATTTTATCGTGGAATGTCAACCTAGGTCTCCCCGAGCACTTGTTCTAGCACTACGTCATCAACTGAAACTCATACATCGGTTCTGGCTTGGTCTCTTTCAAACACCAAAATTTTAGTTTTCATCACATTCAACATTAATTCGACTTAAATCGAATTTCGCCCAGTACCAAGGTACGTTTTCAATTGTCGTTATTCCTGACCCACCAGATTTGCGAATGCACACAGTGCCGTGTATATTACAATTACTTCTTACGACGATTGCCTTTTATGTAGACTGTCTGTCTGTAAGTAGGCAAATGCACAAGTTAAAATGGGGTTTAGTTTTGGACTAGGTCATTCCAATATACCTACCTATATTTCGTGGGGTGCCATTTCATGTAGGTTTAAGAGGTATGTCAAGCCGGCGGTCCTTTCTACTATTAGGTATTTATCAATATCATAAAAATTGTCCGATCGATTATCCTTTAGTAAAAAGCAATAAAATAGGTATTGGTACACGGAGACTCAACCAAAACGGACAACTATTTGTGTGATTGCGGCGCTATCCTCGATTTAAAGACGCATAACGCATTATGTGTCTGACTGACTTGTTAAAATTTAATTTTGCTTGCATGTGGATTTTGTCAGTTGCTTCATAAAAAATATATAAAGGCGATAAAGGTGGATTATTGTGCGGTGAAGCGGTCCGTCAAAAGTGTGCGTTATCCTTAACTAGTACCTACGAGTGCTACAACTCCAAATGCATTGTAACATACTTACTTTGTCATTACGGATTTGACAGATCTGCCATCACTCGATCCACTGCTTACGTTACCTAACCACGTATACTGCAAATATAATTACTTCTTCGTATTGCTACGTGTGTGCTTATTGTAAAAAAATAGAAAATAGGTAATTGAGATATTTCGAAAAAATATTAAGACACTTCTTAAAACATTCATTCATTAACACTTCTTTGACCAATTATTGCTTGTCTGCTTTTCTGCATCTGATCATTACCGACAACGAAAAAGGTAGGTATTGTCTGCTTGTGTGCCTATTTATTACCAACTAGATGTGCCCGCTATTACATCTGGGTGGAATTGCACAAAAATGTTATGTTGTCACAATACCTTAAAATTTTTATAAAATAAAAGTAGCCTAACATCTTCGTTGTATCAATTTCCTGCCAGTGAAAGTTCAGTCAACATCGTTCCAGTAGTTTCAGGGATAAGACAAAACAGGAAGGCACAACAGTGTTAAAAAAGTGGTGTATACGCTGTTTAAATAAATTTATATGCATGTCGTAAAAAACGGCAATTGTAATATTACAAATTGACACTCCATTTTTATTTATTTCTATGGAAGATCTTCTAAAATAAAAGTAAAAAATCCTAAGCTATATTTGATAAATATTAACATTATAATGTGTAACTTTTTCTGGCATACTTCCCGTAGAAGAAATTACTTGGAAACTACTCAGTACTGATTATGTCCCTAGCATATTTCCAATACTGACCGAGTGAGACGTAGCTTATGTGGGGCGGGCGCTCCGACTTTGTTCTCATTGTTAAATTGTAAAGGCGCGTTCTGATTGATTGAAATTACCTTTATGTTGTTACGTGGGTCAATAGCAATGCAGTGGAATTGTTGGGTACACGTTTTTTAAAATTCAGTATGGTATGAACAGTAAGCCAACAAAATACTCGACCCCGTGCAATACTTTCAAAGTACTGTAACGGGATCGATTATTTCGTTTGCTTACTCCACGTATGGTGTACAGTGCATCAAAATTATTTGTATCTATGTTTCAAAATATGTAATCAAAATACCTGCCCAGCAGCACCTCGTTCATTTCCACGCAGTGCAGATCTTATTTTGGAGAAGAGTTCGTTAGGTATAGCGGGATTGTATCTAAGATCTAGTATAACGAGCGTCGTGTTAGATCGTAGCATCTGCAACACCGACATACCACAGTCCTCAGACAACCCACAGTTCTGAAGATCCAGTGCTGCAATAAAAATGTTGTGTTGATTTGATTTTTTCATAGAACTGGAAGGAAAAAAATATATATTACGGATTTTCTTGGGCTTCTTGTGTGTTTTTGAGCTATCCTATCCTCTAAATCCAAATGAGATTGTACCGGGTCTGGCAAATCTTTAAAGCTTTACTACTTAGTTAAGGTTACAAGATTAAGGATAACGAATCGATTATGAAAAGTGCGTTTTCTTATTCTTCAGTCCATTTACAATACGAAAAAAAATACAGTGAAACTGCAAGAAATCGACTGTAATTATTATATGAACACGCCACGATTTTCAAATTTTTTTTGAAATATAGCTTATGATTATAAATGGTCCCACTAAGCTCTATCAAAAGCCTACTAAAGGTTTTGGTAATAATGCATACATTTTCGTTTATGTTGACTTTTTTGCTTTTGACGACATCATCACTCAGGTCCAAATAAAATGATTTAATTTGCAATTTCCGGCCAAAAATGTATGCATATTTATTGCGCGAGAAAACAGGAAAGACAGTGCGTAGTGAATGTTTTGTGGAGGTAGATATATTTGGGATCTTCGAATTCTGATAAGACAGAAACGAACGAAAATTTGTGCATTATTAGTTATAGTATATGTCTTAGATTACTAGTATCCGACTAGGTAGACTAGACTATGATAAAATTTATGTGGGACCATTTCGGAATTATGACTTTCGAAAATCATGCAGTTCGGTTTTTATTGGCCCAGTAATCGCGTAGCAAATATACAAAAAAAAACATACGGTCCAATTGAAAACCTCCTTTGTTCTGCATAGATTAACAGTCCTCCATATACTTAATGCCTAAGTGATGTATGTATATTTCTTACCATTTGGATATCCGACTGCTCATTTGCGTTGGTAACTTGGGAACTCATAGATATGACATGATTGACCTTTGATCCACAAGTCATCAGCTAAGATCTCCAGCAGTTTCCCGGCCCCCGCGTCACCAAGTTGCGGGTTCCCGCACAAGCTGATCCGCCGAAGCCCAGCCATCGTGTCCAGATCCGGCAGCCGGTACCGCAGCGTATGAACCCAGTTTTCGCTGTACCGGTGGATTTTCTGATACTTGTATAACAAATTGTCAAATCAATTCTATTATTGTATAACTACTTCTGCTACTGTAGTTACATTGCATAAGAATCAATTTGATCTAGTAAAGGATATAACGGTTTGCAAATAATACAAACTCAACAGTATTGTATATAAAAGAGCCGTGTTTGTTACTGTATATTTTATGTAATAAAACAACGAACAAGCACACGCTTCTCCTGAAGGTAAGAGACCACCGTGGTCTATGGACACCATACATGTTGTAGGTGCGTCGCCACGCTGTGCCCTCGATATTAAGCCTTTTGGGCAAGTCTATGGGCAACCCCAATCTCCGGAAGGGAACTTGACTACCTGGGCAAGTTATTAATAAATCCCACTAATGATAGTGGGAGAGAGATGTACAATAACCCATCTAACCCATGTTCGCCTCTTACGAGCTACCAGGCAGAAAGGAATCTCGACCAAAACGGGGAAAACCTACCACGAAAAGGCAACAAAAAGATTTCGCTTCGAATTTTAGGCATTATCCTGAATTTCATTAGGTAATAAAGAAATTTGTCTGCCTGATTGTTCAGAAACAAAAGATTACCTACAATTTTTTTAATAAAATATGATTTTCCTTAATCCTAGATAAGTACTAAAAAGTCGATTCGATTCGTTACGTGCGTCGGTGGGACTAAATAATAAAAAATAAATAATAATTTGTAAAAACTAACTAAAGAAGACGCTTTATATCTGTGATTAAGAAAAAACACCGTAAGGTAATGAGGTTTCAATTGGTTTAAATAATTTATTAACAGATATTAATAGTAATCGTAATAACCGTCTCAGCAAGCACCCCGCGCTTTTTAACGATAAAAGATTATACAAACTTATATTATCATTTGAACTAATAGAAAGATATTTTTACGTTTTAGATCATCTAGCCAAAAAAGCGTCTTCTTTCGTTTTTTAATTAATATAATTTAAAGGTACCTTAACTAAATCTGCGATATAGCCTGCACCCACTGCCGTCAGTTCGCAACCACTGAGATCCAAAGTGAGTATGTTTGGCAGAGACCTGACAGCTTTACAAATGGCAAGGCAACCAGCGTCGCCGATGAGACACCGTGGCAAATACAAATGTTGAAGACTAGTGTTTGTTGATAAAGCCTACAAAAAGAACTATTATGCACATTTTGTTAATATACTTTATATTGGATTATATTATTAGATCTGTCAAACTAGACATTAATAACAGGGCTATTTTGTAAACCTATATATTTGGTAGGTAAATAAACAATGACTAGGTACTTATTATTAGGTAAATAAGCGCAAAAGTGCAGATATTTTTTTTTATCCTAAGACCACAGGGGCCATCGCTATAGGTATCGTATTCGGCTGTAGAAATGTTCTCTTTAGGTAGATATGTTTTTAGGAGCCTAAACTATAATAGGTATCTACTAATTTTGATCGTTCATTGTTAGATATCGACATATAGACCAGGTAACGTCACTGGGCCAAGGCGTTAAGCCTCAAAGTACACTGCAACTTACGGAGATGTACATTTTTAATCCGTAATGTCGAAATAAGACGGCCAGATTTAAAATACAGTCGCACCAAACTTTTAGTCCGCTCTGCAGGTTGAGACGCGCAGCGGTACATCCAGTCCCATAATCCATCGTGCCAAAAGTTGATGAGTTGACATTGCTATCTTAATGATATATTTATTTGTTTAAATTAAATAAAATGAAAAATATTTATTAGTGGAATATGTGTTAAAAAGTCGTAATAAAGTATTTAATTTTAGCAACATATTCTACAACACTGTGGTGTGCAAATATTTTATTCTTTTATAATTATTAAGTACTATTTATCTATTATTTTATAAGATTTAATGATTTAATAAAAACATTTTGAGACATAGTCTAAAATATAAGAATAAACTGATTTCCCGATATTCCTACGAAAGCAAGTTATTAAAAACTTGAAGTTGTTTAACTCAATAAAACAATGAAATGTGGTTAAATGTACCTACTCGTACTGCGACAACTAGCATGTACCTAATAATAATTGAAGTCAGCTCGAAAACTTATAAACGACTAGCTGTTCCCGCGAACTTCATTCCGCCCGTTCAGTTTGTAAAGGAAAAATTAAAAATGTTGTTTTTCCCAATTTCCTCACAATCGAACACAATAAAAAAATATCCTATGTCCTTCTTCCAATTCTAAGCTACGTCTCTACCAATTTTCAGACTAATCGGTTTAGCCGTTCTTGAGTTATAAATAGTGTAACTAACACCACTTTCTTTTATATATACATATAGATTTGCCCCCACCCCTTCCCGCCTCCGTCCCGCTAACACAAACATTTTTCTACTGCATCGCCTCGTGTTCATAGCGGACTAAAAGTTTGGCGCGATCTCTACTACTTACGAATCGCTATTGTAATAGGTAACAAGAGCCCAAGTAATTAATAGGAAGATCGTCTGCAATACTTACGTCACAAAGTGGATTTAAATAAGGAATCTTTAATGGCAGCCCTTCAAGCATAAGAGAAGTCAAAAGTGTTGTGTTGGACAGCAACTGAGAGATCGCTTCAACTAAGTTGTTCAGCATAAAGTTGGTTAAAATAACGGACCGATTGTGTACAGTTTTCGCTAAGCGCTCGCAATCGATTTGCTCTAGTACTGAAATATAAACCTCCAAATTTATTAAACTTAGACTAAAATAAACCTTTTTTTATGATAATGGAAGGCAAACAAGCAGACGGATTTCCTGATGGTATGAAATTCACGTCGCCTAGAGACAACGAAGGTGGTAATGGTGCGCAACCTGAGGCCGGGATGTTAGGCCTCGAGCAAAAGTAAGTTTATCGGCTACCTTACCCTCCAAACCGGAACACGTCACGACGTTATGGTGGCAGGAATAGGTAAGGCGGTGGTACCAATCCGGGTGAGTCGCTGCAAAACTCTACCACCTAGTCAAATGTCACGGTATTAGTGACGGTAACCCTATGCTCGCCTTTTACGATCTGCCTGGCAAGAAGGCAGATGGTCTATTCTGCAAAGGAGCCCGGACCAACAAGGGGTAAAACATTTAAAAAAAATAGAATAATTACATAGGTAGTAGATTGTAGAGTAAAAAACAAACATTGTGGTAAGTAGATAAAAATGACAATGATTAATTGTGTCCAACCTAAGAGTACCTATCTACCTATAGATTATGTACTTACCTATACTATATCGTATCAAAGTAAAGATGATTATCATATTAATATTCCTAAAAATATTAAAGAATAGGTATGTGTAGGATATTATAATTACTTAATTATAGATAAACATGTAATAAGTGCATTGGTAAATACGCAGTTGGTGTTAATATAAGAATAATGGGCATTGACTGCCTCGTCGGTCGAGTGGCTAGCGTACACGCCTAACTCCACCGACCAACCGCAAGGTTCGGGTTCGATTCCCGACGGGGACGAACATTTAGATGTCTGTATTTCCGCGTCTGGGTGTCTATTAAATTTATTTTGGTAAGTATCTGTAAGTATTATTATGTCTTAGTATCGTTAACTAACACCCATTACACAAGCATAGAATTTGCTTACTTGGGGGTTAGTTTCAATTTGTGTAACTTGTCCAGGGATATCTATTATTATTTAATTATTAATTAAATAATTTTACTTTTACTTTGTCACTTAATGCGTAGGTTGTCTATCAAGTGGGTGGATGATTTACAGTAACATTTTAATAAACAATATATGACTAAGTACAATCTAATTATCGTTATTAATTCAAGGCTTTAATAAACTTACCCGTTTTCACCTGTTGACGACATTTAATGGTTATACTATGTAAGCTTAAATCACAGCTCAAAGCGTTTAAAATTGGCGGCCAATCCGCATATTTTATTCTATCCACGCAGAAATCCAACACTTTGCCATTAGAAGATGGTAGAACATTATTGAGCGGAGTCAGATTTTGTAACTTGCAACATTTCAGATAACATTGGTGGAAGATGCGGCTACTCTTGATGTCACCTTTGCCAACCATTCTCTAAATAATATAAATAAAACATTAAAAAACCATCCGGCCACACGGTAAGCTACGGAAGTTAGAGTTATCGTGCGTCACGGATAAATTTTTATAGGTAACAAATATGAGTAAAATACTCTAAAATTGCAATGACACTTTGTTTGAAATACGAATATTTTGACAGTGTCACCATTTTAGTTTTTTGATATATGCCGGCGACCATCAAATGACACGAATGAAGATTTACTGAGATACGAATTAAACTGTTGAATATGTTGTCTGCTGGAGCCTAGAGGTAATAAATCTGATAATTTAAATAATACTTCGTTTAGAAGACTTACCGATGTACTAAACGCAACCAAACTTGAATATTAAGATGTGTCACAAAGGCTAATTTTTTGCTGAGGGAGTAGACACGATTTATTCAAAAAATTACGCATTTAAATCAAAATTGAAACTTAAAACGTTGCTTCAAGTCATATTTAATAATGCGCTGAGCGACACAATACCAATATCTATTTTTGATGAACAGAAAGATCTTAGGTGAACTTTCCACGACCAAAATACCGAGGATGGTATCAAGAGTCTCAGATAATTTTATCCAGAAAATAAAATGAAACGAAACGACTAAAAATTCTTAATCTTGAACTAATGAACTTTTTATGCACGTGGAAAATGATTATGGCATTTAATATATTGAATTATTGTTACCATGATTAAAGTATTAAAAATGATCTATTGATAAAATATTGGATTGAAATCACGTTGTATTTCCAGAGATTTACTTGTAAAAATGATTATGTCTTTATGTCAGCTAACTTAAAGCTATATTACTTCTGGAGGTCGGTTGCACTCCTAACCAACGCCATTTCCAAATATTGCTAGTTATCTATAATTTACTGGCATCTCTTACATTTTGACTTTATTAAACGACATCTTAAGACTCTTTGAAAGAGAGGCCGGTAAATTAGTCAGCAATATTTGGTATTGAAATCAGATCTTCATAAGAAGTGTAACATCCAGTAGAAGCTGTATTACTACTGGAGGTTCGAGGTTAAATTTTAGCTAATTGGTTAGCACGTAATGACATGACATACCTACGCGTTTTTAATAAGTACCTACTGGTTTTGACGTGAAAAGTGAAACCCCTCTCGTAATATCCTGAACTTACCAATTTAACACAAATGAGGTTTACCAATCCACAAAATATGACTTAGGACAATTTTGATAACAAGTTAACAAAATTTATGATAATTTTGTTATCTTGTACTTGATTGGGTAGTTTGGAGAAACAGGGTCCAATTGTTATATACTTTTTTCCAATGTGCGAAAAATTTTAAGACCCTTGGCAGTTAAAGACAAAAAAGAAAGAAACTTATATAAGATAAAACTTAATGAATCGTCTTCTATATAACGTCCGAATCACTAACGTAATATACTAACGAAACTCGATATAAACAATTTCGTGGTTGATTAGAAATGGTTCGTTTTGCCTTTCTTTTCCCTAAAATAATATTTAAAAACCTTTAAAAGGCAGGTCTAGGAATAGAAATTTAAAGAGTAAGGAGGGAGATTTGATACATAGGAATAGATATATAGGAATATAGCTTGTTTAGGAAGTTCTAAAATAAGGGAGCTTATCATTTTCGTCCATTGTTACATAAGAGGTATTATATTATTTTAAGTCTCTACTAATATAAGTTGTGTAATACACATCTTATATACTTCAATTTAAACCGATCGTCATGAAATTTGGCTGGGAGGTGTTGCGGGCTGTAACTTGGGACAAACTGCAAACAGTGATAGCGTATTAGCTACTTTTTATCCCACAAAGTGGTTTCCGTGGGACAAATAATAAAATTTAAAAAAGAACGAAGACACGGGCTGACTAGCTAGTCCGTAAAAAATTAATGGGTTTTTAGGTTTATCATATCTCAGCTATTATATCAGCAAAATTTATGTTACATCTAAAATAAGTAAAATGATCGAAAAAAAGTTAATTATTTAAATAAAGTTTATTAAAAATACAAAACAACTATACGTATAACATTTATACTATAAAAATAAATTCGTACAAGTTTGGCCTTATTCTATGTTACATGTACGTACTATGTAACTATGATACCCATAACGATATAATTATAATGTGGCTCCATACAACATATAAAGGTAACTCAATATGCAGGATGCTATAATAGTTGTCCCAAAAGTGAAATCGTCTACGCTGGCCATTTTGTTGCGCACTCACTAAACTAATTTTAAATTATCGCTATCTTCTTTCAATGAAAGTAATAGAAAGAGACAAACACTTTTAGTGCTGTCAGATTAGTCTGTACACGATATTTCTGAAGACGTTCAATTTATTCTTTGGAACAGTAGACTAAAATGTCACAATTTAACATGTTCGGACTAATCTGACATGTCTAAAATATTTTTTTTTTATTATTCGAAAAAGATAGCAAACATCTAAAATAAGTTTAGTTTTATGCATAGCAGAATTAGCACGCAAAACGTAAGTTTAATAAATTGCAAAATTTTTCTAAAAACAAATTGGCAACATTTTGCCAACACAGGTAATTTCAAGCAATATTAATAATAATTTGAATTCAAGCTGAATTTAATTCTCAGTTCACAGGCTTTGAGCAATGAGTTAAGTTACAGCCTACAAATGCGTGTATAAATAACAGAAAACAGACTTTTTTAGAACAATTTCTTGAACATTTATTTTTGACAGCTGTCAGAATAGATTGCCATCATGTTCATTCGTCTCGCGGTTGTTTTTAAGCAAAATAAATTGACTTATATGTGCCAAAAATGTGGGTAGAATTAGCAAAATGTTTAATGGACAGTATTAGATCATCCTGCATCCCTCTCATCGCTCAGGTACAACGGTTATGACATTTCAGTCTTCATCACAAGAAACGAGAATTTGTGTCAAGTCAATAGTATTAAGTACTGTTACATTTGGTATGTTGGTAGTGCATCTAACTAAACGTAGCTCCAGTGACGAGCGGGTCAAATAATTCATAACGATTCTAGTGTAAAAACGTACTTTCGAAGCAAGCGTTAATGGCGCCTCGTTTTTGATAAGGATAATGTGGCAGCTTAATGTTTCTCCAAAATATGAATGGAAAACTACTAAAAGCCCTTTTGGATTGGAGTATCTAAAAAACATGAGTACTATCTTTCTAAAAGATAAGACACTTTGAGTTTCGAGTGCATTTGGTACAGTTTCACTGTTCCAGGCGTCATTTTTAGACAGGTATTTTTGGTGACATTCCATACTTTAAACTTTAAAATGTATAAAATGTTAACCAAGCTCAGGAGCACCATCATTGTTTTTGAAATTGATACTCTAATGACAGATATTTTATACAAGTGCGTAGCATGCAAAAGGCAACGCGTTAATATGACGCTTAAATCGAAAGTCCGCCTTAAGTTTTCCTTTCACAAAATTGTGACATTCTCGTGATGTTGACTGTACACAAAATATTCTTTTAAAAAGACAACATTGTGACACCATATCCTCTCACAGCCTTTAAATATATTAATCCTAAACCCTTCTCCCGTACACACCAAACAAATATACCCATCTCACTTTAGCATCTACAATACTTTATTTTATCCTTTCATTCGTACCCTTTCACTCTCCTCGCATAAAAAACGAGTTTAATAATATATATTCTTAATACAAACAATTGCTAAGCAATACCTTGTTATTTTATACAGTTTTATGCTACTTCGATTTTCATAGAGATAAATTAATCATAATTATAAAAAGATGGTTTCATTTTTTGGAATATTTTTATGTATTTAATTCAAACGTTTAACAATGTAAAAAATGTCTTTAATTAAAAACTTAACATAAAATATCAGTTTTTTTAACAAGATTCTATCATCTGTAATATAAAATATAAACTCAGTGAGTACATTAAATTGATTAATATATGTGCTTTGTTTACAAAAGTGAAATCTCTAATTTATTTAAAATTAAGGGTTTGGCATATCATAATTAAGGATAACTGATTTGTGATAAACTTCAAACTTAAATACAAATACTTAGGAAATTATATATACATATACTTTCACCTTTTACTTTCTATACTCTATTATTTTTTAAGATTTTTTGTTTTTATTAAACTTAAAATACTTCTGGATTTTAACCAACAAAAAAAACGTGTATCGTACCGCCAGCAACTCAAAAACTATACAACAATAATAGTTAAACTTTTAATTGATGAATTACATTCATGTTTATTTTAAAGACTGAAATAGTATTTAAAAATTTTGAGCCTCATTGTGAGGACTTAAAACAATATTACTTTAATAATAAGATGCGTCTACCCGACAAGTAAACACGCACAATAAAGTGGATCTGACGAAATAAAGATTATTAAAAAAACACCAATTTAAGATATTACTGCACAGGCCCCAAAAAGTCACTTAACACGTGTTAAAGTTTTCTCTATGAAGTCATAATATAAAAAAAGCATAATACCATAGTATTGAATATATAATGCTAGTCGGAGTGAGAAACATATGTCACATGTTGTCGATCTGACTCGGGCTGGTCTCCGTCGCTGGTTGATTCGTTTGAATAAGAGGAGTTCCTTCTGACCCACTCGCTCTCGGGGTCTGAGAATATATTGCGTTCCAGCTCATCCTCCATCATATCATCAATGTCGATTTCATCTGGAAGTGAAAATTGTAACCTTAACAAATAATATGTAATTTACTGCTTCCTTCCTACTTTGGGTTTCATATTATAAAAAACATCTCCACGCCCGTATCCCCGAAGAGGTAAGCGGAGGTACAACCAGGGCACCCACGACTAGCCGAAGGCATGTCCCACAATGATAAGTGGCAAGCACATCCAATCCCGAGCAACGTTGGTTTTTTATCAGTGAATAGAAAAACGAAAACATTTGTTGTTGCCCGACCTCATCAAGTCAAGTCTACCACCGGATCGCTGGATCATGTAGGTGACAATAGCCTTCATATTATATTTAAGTAAAACTGCTATCAGATTAAAATATTGTATTAACATTTCCTTTTGCCTAAGAAATTATTAGGAGGAAGATCGTTATTTCCTCAAGATATAAGTTATTTTTTCAGGTGGATAGGTCAGTGTGATGTCTCTAAGCCCGCCTGATGTAAAACTTAGGCGGGATCTCACAAAGGCTCATTCATCTATAAAAAGCCCATTCATTATTGACTTTAGTACTTGTACTTAACATAGGCACCAGACTCTCACAAAACCTGGTTTTCAATCCGTATATTCAAAATATTAACAAAAGTGTACTTAATTTACTTAATTTAAGAAACAGTTTTTGTGAAGAGCAATAAATAATTATTATTATTATTATTATCATTTTAAAGCATTAAAGCTCCAAAAAACTATGCAATTTCCACAACTCCCCTGGTATTCCATTATAATAATAAGTATGGATCCGATACTGGTGGCATTGGGACTTCCTCGGAAGTGCGTTCATTAAAATACAAAAAAAAAATGCTTCAGAAACGACAACGTGTGTCATTTACTTGTTCGGTTTAGTCGAATATTCTAGTCTAGTTGCAAGAAACAAGTATTTTACGCTTCTTAGGTTGTTTTATACACATTATTTTTAGTTACTGGCGCGTTATTATAAAATGAGATATTTTATAATTTCTCTGCGGTATCTATATATTAATACGTGATGCCATAACTTTGGACGCCTTTTTATGAAAATTGTGCTGACGGAGGAGCATAAAATTTGGCACACTTATCGTTTATGAGTAGCGGAAGTGCAGAACGCTAATATTTTTCAATAATAATGCTTATAAAGTACAATAAATCAATAAATAAAACATTACCTACACTACAATGCATTTGACACACACAAACAAATATTTAACTATTCAGGAAACAAAGTAGTTGGTCTTGAGAAATGAAGATGACGTTCTTATCAACAAGATATTAAAATTTTGATATTAAAATGGCCGAATTTCGACCAACGGGCAACCACTAGCTCTCTATAAATGTATGTACATTCGTCGTCAGCCATCAGCTCCCCAGACCAATCGTTGTCGAACTCGAGTTGTTTGTTGACGTCACGCTCCGTGGGAGACTGTACCGCGTCCGTGTCAGCGTCCGTCACGTCGTAGATTTCCGTCATTTTCATCTGTAAATTTTATATTATCATTATAATTTCAGTATTTTACAAGCATAACCCACGGCTCAAATATGGCAATACATATTTCCTAAACGGATATAACCTTTGAGAAAAGAGAGTTCTCATTCCTCTCATTTAGTATTCATAGGTAGGTTCAGTAGGTGATCCACCATACTCACTTATGTAAAAAATACGACTTCAGCAAAATATGACAAAATAAACGTCGTTTATTGACACTAAGGTGGCTAGGGATGTCAAACCCCTTGACTAAATTTTCCGTCTACTCTATCACCTAAACTGCAGAATTGCAGTGGAAATAATAAATAAAAGGGTAGAAAAAGTGTCAAAAAAGCCAAGTCATACAATGACACTAAAACAAATTTCGTTAATGTTAGGTAGGTTAAAATCAAGCTTGGTTTTAAAAACTGCCTGAATGATAGATAGACATAAAAACCCGGAACCTGCGAACGAGTCGGTTTTTAGAAATCGCAGATGTGACAACACAATCGCCCGCTAACAACGCCATCTAGTAGTTTATACATAATGCTAGCGGTCTGTTAATGTGCTGGAATACTGCTACGATTTGGATTGCTACCACCGCATTATTTTTGCTGCCCTAGTAAGATCAATGGTGACAATTCGATTATTGCGGTTTGAAAGATGAGTAGGCAAGCTGACACAAATAATATTTTAGGTTAGCGGCCTGTCTATAGGCGACAACTATTTATTATCATTAGAAAATCCATCTACTTGTTACTTCCTTCAATAAAAATCTCTGTTAAAATCTTCAACCGCATCTTTACGTTGGTAAGAGTTTATCCTATCAAAGATTTAATAATATTTACAAATATTTAAATGAGTATGACGTCCGAATATAAAAACGCAACGCAGAGATTAGATAAAAGTGTCAGAGGGCGCGGCGTGTGAACACTCGGACGATCGTACGTCACTGCGCTCGGAGCCAACTCACATGCCTATTGGCAGTTCGTATGTACACGTTATCCTCCTCTTGTATCGTATTATTATTATACTTGATCTTAATAATAATAAATATCTCATATTATATATTTATTTCAGAAACAATTACGTCTTCATATATATTAAGTTGTTTGTTATATAGAAGTTTGTCAATGATACATAAATACACCGAACCACATGATATCGATATCAAAGTAAATTTAATAAATTTTCAGACCCGAAAACACAGACACGTTTAATAAATGAAGAGATTTAATTAATCGTTGGTTAATTTTATTGAATTTTTTGAATTTGAATTATTATGTATTCTCAAATAATAATTGCTGTTAATAATATAGATAATAAGGAAATGTAAGATCACATATTAGATATCTATGTTTATTACACAAATATCTGTCCCTGTGGGAAACCAAACCCAAGTCTTGTAGATAGTGACGCGGGATACCGCGTAGAAGGATTAGCACAGACGCCTATCTCTAGCCAACGAGGCGGTGACACTTAGGTATAATCATAATTCAAGATTTTTAAAAGAGACATTTCGCAAGAAAATATTAGGAAAACTTAGTTATTAATTATTTGGTATCTGCTTTTATATTATTGTTTTATTCAAGTCTCCTTTTCTACATCTCCATCAGCATTGCGTTGATCCCATTTGCTGATCGTCAAGTTATACGCCAGAACTCAGAAGCTCCTTCTTTTCTCAACTCCTTCAATAACCAACATTGCAAAATATATATTTTTAAACATCAAGAGTATTAGGGGAGCAGAACAGCGTAGTAGGTCTAAAGATACTATTAGAATTAAGAAGGTCAGGGACGTAGGTTCACCCCTTACACCTGTTGCAACAATCCTTACTGCATGTTGCACCATACCTTGTTATCGCTGTCGAGGTAGTAGTAGGCGAGCAGAGCGTCGTTGTTGGTGGTCACGTTCAGGATGTGCTCAAACGTGTCTGTCTCCGCGGCCACCTCGCCGTACGACACGCGCAGCTCGCTGGCACGTCTGTTGACAAATAAACACCATCATCAACCAATCTCGCCATTTTTAATAAATCGTGTAATTTTTGAGACTGAATTTAAATTATCCTTTGACATAAAAGTTCTGGGTGCTTATTATGTATCTCAGTTTCCTACTCAAAATGGAAAAGTGTACATCAAATAGCTGTCAAATGACGTGTTTTATATTTGCTATCTCCAGTGACCAACAGAAATACAATAGAGATAGCAAACGCAAATGACGTCATTTGACAGCTATTTGATGCTATTTAATACACTATTTGCTATCTAATACACTATTTACACTATACAGCTATTTGATACACTTTTCCATTTTGAGTTTGTAACTGAGATCCATACTCAGAACCCTGGTTGTAATCAGCTCAATTACAATGCTACTATTCAAATTTATGCATAGAAAAATGGAGTGCTCTGGATATTTTTGCCATCATAAGATCAGTGCCTCTTATGTCCATGTTTAATTTCAGAGGGTAGGTTGGTACCGGCAAATTTCTACAATACACCATAACTGATGTCTTCAGACGACGCCCATTTCGAAAATCTCTGCTTTTTTCAACCAGAAAAACGAACTTAAAAGCAAATTTTACTTGTTTTGATCCTCCCTAAGCTAGACACAACATCCCTAACCCCAATAACAATAATCGTGACGTCTTCTGGGAGCCGCTATCAGCAAAGATACCATGACACAGTTCTGACAATCAAACATCAATAGCTGGAAGTTGGTGCCAGATAACGCTTTGCGTTGCGAAATGTGCTTTGCCCTTAATTTCTTTGTTATTATTTATAAAACATATACGTAAATCGATAAATCTCCGAAAAATCGACATGAACTGATGTAATCGCAAAATAAGCAAATTTACAAACATCAGTCAACAAGATATCTTAATTTTTTTTTTATGATATTGGCAAGAAAACAAGCAGACTGATTTCCTGATGGTAAGAAATTCATGCCGCCTAGAGATACTAAAGGTGGTAATGGTGCGTTGTCAACCTGAGGCCGGGATGTTAGGCCTCCAGCAAGAGTAAGTTGACCGGCTACCTTACTTTCCGAATCGGAACACGTCATGACGTTGTGGCGGCAGGAATAGGTAAGGCTGTGGTACGAATCCGGGCGAGCCGCTGCGAAACTCTACCACCTAGTCAAATGTCACGGTGTTAGTGACGGTAAGCCTGTGCTCGCCTTTTACGCCTTTTCAAGGAAGGCAGATGGTCTATTCTGCAAAGGAGCCCGGACCAACACGGGGAAATAATAAACAGAAATGAATAAATTCTACACTCAGACCCATAATTACAAACATGTATATTGATCGTAGGAATGATTCCTCCTGACTTGTGATGACGAATGACGCCTTAGGAATCTAAATTCTAACCCGACATTCGTAGATGAGCGGCTAAGTAACGCGTGTATGGTAACTCCTTCACCAACGCTGAGAAAAAATTTAATTATTGAATGCCTAAAGTAGAATTTTGCGATGATTCACCTTGATTGGCATATACCAGCCATACCTGATACCTACAATTGAGTGTGTGTGTGATGCATCATAACTTCTAAACTGATGGAACGATTTTGATGCATATTATTTCGCTTTGAAAACTGATCACATACCAGCCATGTGTATGTGTGTGTGTTTGTTTTGCATCATCCCTTTTAAACTGGTGGAACGACTTTGATGCGTATTACATTTGAAAACTGACGTGATTGAGATGGTTCTCATCTACATCACCACCGTAGGTTTTGTCAGTGGTCATTTTTTTTTAATTTTACGATTAACACTACCACCTAGTATTCGTTTGACATTAGATACAAATAAACAACCACCTGAATCAAATTTTTATTGGACACATTCGAAGCTATTCCACTTCAAACAAAAAAAAAATACGTAAATCGGTTCAGAAACCTCGGCGAAATCGGTGTACATACATAAAAAAATATATACCGGCCGAATTGAGAACCTCCTCGTTTTTTGAACTCGGTTAAACAATAAGTCGATTGTTGCAGACTACGTTATGTCAAAGTTGCAATTCCCAACTAAAAGGTAGGTCTAAACTACACCTATCACACATGTTTACATGCACCTAATAGGTACAATAAAGAGAAACGCAATTGCAAATGCGCAGTACGCATCTTTTTAAACAATTTACGCAACAATCCCCGGGTGGTCGTAACAATGTGCGATAAAACTCTTTGTTACTGATAGATAACGGAATTCAAGGACGAAAAACAAATTCCGTATCGCAAAAGTTTTACGCAAAATTACCTAATGACCCAATTTATCAAGCGGAAAATGTTTTCTTAATTATATAATCTAAAAAGATAAAAAAATTAGCAGAGAACCTTACGTCAAACAATTGACCCGAAACATTGATGAATTTAATAACAAAAATGAACTAGGTATATCAGTCTCAAAATATGACGTAATCACTTAACGCCTGTTTACATCTAAATAGGGTTAGAAAGGATTTTTTTAGCAGTTTATGTATATGATTGTACTTCCTTAACGGCTCAAAATAAACGTTTTTTTTAACAATTTTAAGTTTCCTAAAAATATCAAGGAATAGGTATGTATGTATAGGATATTATAATTACTAAATCTATAATATAAAAATGAATACCTAAATGTGTTGGTAAGCGCATAATTTCCGAACGACTGGGCCGATTTGGCTAAGTCTTTTTTTATTGTGTTAGTTATTATCAGGAAAAGAATTTTATGATGAAGGATATAGGATGAAGAGAAAAACTGGGAAAATTGCAGGGAAAATGAGAAAAATCATACTTCATTATTTTCCATACTGAACGGGTGGAACGAAGTTAGCCGGGACAGCTAGTTATAGATAAAAATGTAATAAATGCATTGGTAAATGCGAAGTTGGTATTAATATAAGAATAGTGGGCATTAACTGCCTCGTTGGTCGAGTGGTTAGTGTCCACGCTTAACTATACATCAACCAACCGCGAGGTTCGATTCCCGACGTGGCGGGGTTGTTTATTAAAATTTAGTCTGGTAGGTATCTGTTTAAGTGTTTCACACTTGTTTTGGACTTATCGGTAATTTGTGTCTATTCGTCTGTTGGTAAATGCACCACGGAAAATCTGTTGGACCCTATTTCGACCAACACTCATAACAGATAACATTTTATTTACATTAAAAATTTACCAACGAGAAAAGAAAATCATTCTTCTGCTAAGGTCCACATTTTAAAGAAAAATTAATTATTAACATATTAATGACATTATGAAAAGCAAACATTTCATACGGACTAACTAAATCTCACTTTGTATATATTGTACACGAGCTTTATATTTTTATTTTTTTAATTTGACCAAGTTTTATCCTATCATATGCATTGAAGAAAATGTGTCCTCTTTGATTCTGTTCGTGGCGTATAGCTTTCCAGAATAAACGCAAAAGCATAAAGCTTCTTTGCAAATCTTTCAATTCTTTCAATTCTTGCAATTAACAAAAACAAAGACGGAAGTACCAGTCTTTACCAACTCACTGAATATATTCTAAAAACAATTGATAGGTTTGGAATTTTAAATATGTAATTGCTCATTCTAAAGCATTCGTTATGCTTATCCTCACAAGTAGAACAAGTGCAAAATATTACTTATATTGCTGTTCAATCTCTAAAAGGAAACCCACGTTTCGTCCATGATATTGCAATCGTCGCAATCGCGTCTTACAACTACATTAGTAAATACTAAAAGTCACTAGAAGGGAGAAAATAGGGTCGATTACTAAACCGCTGAAACGCCTCTGTGATCTAGTGGACCGGCGTCGGACTTGACTTCTTGAGGTCCCGGGTTTGATACTCGGATCGGGAAACGAAAAAAGTAATAAAAGAACCTATATTTTCTAATGAATAGAAGGTTGCTCGGGATTAGATACGTGTACGGTTAGCGATGGGCTTGCCACCTATCACTTTGTGGGACCTAATGTCTTCGACTAGTCGTGGGTGCACTGGTTGTACCTCGGCCTACCTCTTCGAGGATATAGGCGTGAAGATACTTTACTTCACTTTAGAAGTAATTGAACATATCTAGTGTGCCGATGGATTTACTGATGGATGGGAGATGGGATATAGTACAGTATAGTAGAGACCGTATAAAATGGAAAAATAAGAGTAGGAAAGTGAATCCTCGGATAAATAAAGCGTATTTTATTTTAGCACTTGCCCTGTGCTTAGGATAATATTCTATAAATTTTGAAGAAAGAAAAAATTCCGCCCCAGACAGGATTTGAACCTGTAACCTTTCGTCTCAAGCCGACGAATGCTCTAACCAATTGATAATTCCTCAGTAGCTCAGTTGGTTAGAGCATTCGTCGGCTTGAGACGAAAGGTTACAGGTTCAAATCCTGTCTGGGGCGGAATTTTTTCTTTCTTTAAAATTTATAGAATATTAAACAAAACGTGTTTAGGTGTTGTGCGTTCCAACCAAGACAAAACGCAAAGAAGATGATGGTCGTGGTCTATTTATAATAAGGCTACGTATGATGAACTGGTTTAGATTTAAAAAATAGGTGTCCGTCTTCCTGTCGGTATCCCGACCGCAATTCAGGCCGTATCTACTGAACCAGTTGTTACGAAACTTGACAGGTAGGTAAGGAGCATTCCGGGAAAAGTTAAATGTTACTTTTTATTTCGTTTACTGAAGGGAACACCTTGGGAGAGACAACAAACAATGAAAATGTAAATTAGACTTAAGATGACCTACCGGATTTTGTAATAAATTTTAAATATACTAATATGAATGCAAAAGTTATTCTGTCTGTGTTTTCGATTTACTCATTTAAATCGGGTAGGCGTTTATTGCAAACAGTCGCGAACGAGGTGGCAGGTACAGCTTGTGTAACCTATGACTGTTGGGTTGGGATTCGGGATCACGAAATTTGTGAATAAAAAATATCTTCACGCTCATATCCCGGAAGATGAAGGCAGAGGCACAACCAGGGCACCCACGACTAGCCGAAGACACTAAGTCCCATAATTTGATAAGTGGCAAGCCTATCGCCAATCGGGCACATATCCAATCCCGAGCAACGTTTATTTTATTAGAAAATTGGAAAAATCTAGTTTTCTTTTTGTTGCCCGACCCGTGATTCGAACCTGGGACCTCGTGTAGTCAAGTCCAACAGCTGAACCGCTAGACCACAGAGGCGACTATAACTGTTGGGTTGGGATTCGAGATCACGAATTTTGTGTATCTTAATTTATATACAAACATTTATATTATACATACACAAATATTTGTGTGTGCTGACGATCTAATTAAACAACGTATAACGATAATATTCCTAGTTTGAGTAAACATCGTATATAGTAACAACTATCAATTTAAAAAAAGTTGTAAAAAGATATATTATTTTGCTGATTCCGAGTATGTTTGATTGAGGCTAGCTTTCGCAGTACTATCACTTATCGTATGGTTATTTTCTTGGCCATAAATTGAGATGTAAGCTATCCTGTCTTAAAAGTTGGATCAAACTGCACACAGTGTGTAAATTTGATTGAAATCGGTTAAGTAGTTTAGGAGTCCATCGCTGACAAACAACGCAACACGTAATTTAAATATATATTAAGATCATATATCTTACACATATAACACAAAAATACATTAACTTATATATAATCGGTTCTTAAAGTCAAAAACATTTTATTTCGTAACTATTGCACTACATCAGAATGACGTTTGTGATACTGTATTTATTAAAACTATTGGCCGCCCGTTGGTCGAAATGCGACCATAACAAATTTCTTGTTGATAAGAACGCTATCTTTATTTCTGAAGACCAACTACTTTGTTTACAAACTTTTTAGTGCGCCATCTGTGATCTTTTATCGTTATCATCAATATATTTATTTGTGTGTGTCAAATGGATCGTAGTGTGGGTTATTTTTTATTCATTGTTTAATGTTCTTTATAAGCATTACTATTGAAAAGTATTAGCGTTCTGCACTTCTCCTACCCATAAACTATAAGTGTGCCAAATTTTATGCTCCTGCGTCCGCGCAATTTTCGTAAAGGGATTCAACACTTTGGCATCACGTATTAATATATAGATAATAACAATTAGGATAAGTTTCTAAAAGTTGAGAGTAGGTAGAGTACTAGATGTCTGAATTTCTATTGTGTTTTGGGTGCTGTTTTTGCAGTTTAGAAATGCATATGAGAGCATAATTTCGATTATAAGTGTTGCACTTGCACAACTAGCATTTGTTATATCAAATATCAAAGGTTTCTACTAAGGCTACTACGGGACCGGGGACAGCATGGCAAAAAAGTATTGTACTAATGTATGGTAAGAAACGAAATACCTATCTGACCCCTAACTGTACTTTGAGAGTATTTGTACAGGGATCAGATATTTCGTTTGCTTGCTGTAGCAATAGCCAGTGGTGGTAATTTTGTTGCGCACTCACTAAACTATTTTTAAGTTATCGCTGTCTTCTTTCAACGAAAGTAACAGAAAGAGACAAAACACTTTTAGTGTTGTCAGATTACAGATTAATGTCACACGATATTTCTAAAGACGTTCAATTTATTTTTACAGAGGTTTAATCGATCACTCGGAAAACTTTGCTTAAAAACATCACAATTTGACATGTTCGGATTAATCTGACATGTCTAAAACGTTCCATCTCTTTTGTTTTCATTTCATTTGAAAAAGATAGCATGCATCTCAAATAAGTTTTTTTTGTGAACAGCAGAATCACCGCCAGTGGAGTATATTGTTCTGGCCAAGCCCTCGAATAATGACACCACGAACTTGAAATACATAACATCGAAAGAATTGAATTTTTTAAATATCAAATGAAACACGCAAACATAAAAAAAACTGATAACAAACTTAAATCATAAAGATAAAGTCACGATTAATATTTAAAATATATTTGATAGATTATCTAACGATTACTAATCATTTTCTGATATGCAAGATATAACCAGGATCTTTAATAAATCGTTATGTTTAAAGGGATTAAAAGTTTTCTTCGATTTTACTCGAATTTCGGAGAAGCTTTTAAAATGCAAACTAAAAAAACAATCCAAGGCGATAACAATGTAGCATAAGACTTTGCCTCTTACTTTTGTCTTACTTTGCCAGCCTCCACCACGTCAGTGATCAGAAGATACAGCGTTGGAAAACTTGTTTATGCAAGAGGCAATAATATAGGATCTAAAGTATCCAATATTTTCTTTTCATGGCCAGACCAGACAAATTAAAATAGCCACATTATAACCTGCTAACTTTTTCTTTTAAGAATATATTATAATAAAATATTTATTATTTGCGCATCATTCATTGACCGATGCCTTTTTCTTTGAGGGGACAAATTCACATAAACTTATTACACCTGTTGCTATATTATAGATATAATTTAATGGGATGGAGGGAATGTTTTATCCCTCATAAAAGGAAGGAAGGAGAAATTGCAAATGATATATGAATGTTGAGGTAGATATGTGGGATCATAAAAATAGATTGACATGAAATGAGTATATGAAAAGGGAGTTTGAACGTAGCACAACTGACTGTGAAGATTAGAGGAAGACGACTGACATGGTGTGGGTATGTGATGCGAACGAATTAAAGAAGTGATGATGATGAAGAATGTTGAAATTGAATGTGGACGGACTCAAGGGCACATAGAGGTAAGCCATAGAAGCTACGGATGGATTATGTGAGGAAAAAAGTGTGAGAAAGGAGCGGCTAATAAGAATGGTGACTATGTGCGTGAAAGGCTACCACTAGCTAGCAGTCATTTTATAAAACTCTAGACTTTCTCAGTCTTATACTTTCTAGCAGTTATCGTGCTTTCAAATGGTAAAATAGATATGAATAAAGATTTTAGAGGTTCGAACTATCGAAATTGTCCCATTGCTGAGGAAACGTCTCCTAAGAGATATTTCAGCTTTTATACTACGCCTGTGTAACAAAAGTAAGTACAATTTCTAAACGATTGCAAAAATTTGGCAAATATTTTCTACGATGGTAAGATTCGGGATGGTAAGTAATTGACGAAAGTTAGTTAACTTTTATTTATTAACATTTAATACACGACACATACCAAAGAAACTATGCAAAAGTTCCTAAATGAACGAATTAATGAATCACACTTTCAGGTTAATTTAATTAACTATTATCTGTGTGTTCTGAGAAACATCTCTATACATGCGACGTGTATTTTTTATCATGATATAATCCGTATGATTATCAACGTAAATTATAAAAAACAAGTGCAAATAACCTCTATCATTATACTGTGAAAATATATAAAGACAAGCCATTAAATCTAATTCACAAACTTATTCAAATTAGCTAACTACTGTTAATTATTGGAATAGCACCTCAATCTTTTATTATTGCATAATATAATGATTATGTACCTAACAATTGTCCGTATCCCTTTGTATACTACCGAGACCCCTGTCAATTTAATCCTATCCTATTAATATTATAAATGCGAAAGTTTGTATGCATGGATGTTTGTTACTCTTTCACGCAAAAACTACAAAGTCGATTACTATGAAATTTGGTATGTAGGTAGCTGAAGACCCAGAATAACATATAGGCTACTTTTTATCCCGGAGTTCCCGCGGGATTGGGACTTACGCGGGTGAAACCGCGGGGCGCAGCTAGTATTTGCATAATGTCTTTGTTTTACAATATCACACATATTGTACCATACTTGGTATCAATTAAATATCACTGTTATCAGACAATGGTACGCTAAATAGTACGTGTCTCACATTGGAATATAGAGCATTCGGATAACAATAAATTACTTTCATATTATGTTTAATAGATATTGCAGTATTATTATTTTTTTTTAGTCTAATAAAAGATCAAAAACCTAAAAGCTTATGAAAAAATGATGCCCTCTCATCATGATACAGCATCGTATTTTTACGTGTTTTGCTACAAAGAGTGCAGTTTAAATTTTCGCAATATCTTTTCGTCGGTGATCTCCTTTTTATCGTTATTGATTAAACTCTTAAAATTCATGGGTCAGCTTCATTACTTCTACGCAAGTACTCACAAACAATTACTCGATATTTTTGATTTCTTTCAGTGTTGGTAATAATTTGACTTTTGATTTTGGCTTAGCTTTAAATAGGTCAAAACTATTCTGTAGCCAATCTCTAGTATTTCGGTGATAATACTCCCACTATCTACTATCAAGTGCTGTAGAAGTGGAGCAACATCGGCCTACATATAGGTATATATCGTGACATATGGTATGGTATATAGTATATACTATATACCTATCGTGTTTATCGTGACAGAGCACTAGACGCAGTTGTATCTATGACACCAAAATTCCTGGAAAATTGCAAACTAAATAATTTTATTTGGTTTTAAGTATAGATTTTCGTAAAGTAACGCCTTCTTCTATCAATTTTCATAAATTTTTTGTTGTTAATCAGAAAATAAGCTCGTGTTGCATAAATTTACTAGCTCTCCTACTCTTGAAAGTTCAGGAAGAGATACCAAAGTGGTAATGGTGCGTTGCCAACCTGGTGCCGGGATGTAAGACCTCGAGCAAAAGTAAGTTTACCGGCTACCTTACACTCCAAACCGGAACACGTCATGACGTTACGGTAAGGCGGTGGTACCAATCCGGGCGAGTCGCTGCGCAACTTTACCACCTAGACAGATGTCATGTTGTTAGTGACGGTAAGGCTATGCTCGTATTTTACGAGCTGCCTGGCAGGAAGGCAGATGATCTATTCTGCAAAGGAGCCCGGATCAACACGGATGATATTACGAATTATTATGAAGATATTTACTTAAGATTACACATAAAAAGGTAAACTAATAATTTCATTTCATTTCTTTTCAATTTAAACAAGTTTCGACATCCCATATAATATTTGCAAAGAGACACATGACTCGTTCTCTTATTTCCACGATATCTACTGAGTTAACTCATTTTACCAGCGCTAATTGGTTTAACTGTACAGTAACACATAAAAGATAAATAAAATGATAAGACGAGAACAGGGAGCAGAACATAATCTACATCCCTGAAAAAGTTACACAAATTGAATCTAACCTCATTACAACAAATTATATGCTTGTGTCAAGGGTGTTAGTCAACGATTCCGATACCTAGATATACCGGAACAAATTTAATAAGCACCCAGACCCGGAAATGCAGACATATAAATGTTCCATCATATATTAATCATCAGGAACAGGGAGAAGAATATAATCTACATACCTGAAAAAGTTACACAAATCGAATCTAACCCCAAAATAAATAAATTATGTGCTTGTGTGAAGGGTGTTAGTCAACGATTCCAATACCTAGATATACCAGAACAAATTTAATAAACACCCAGACACGGAAATGCAGACATCTAAATGTTCCATTATACAATTGTCTGCTTCCTGGGGGATCAAACCCGAGCCTGGCGGTTGGTCGGTGGAGTTAGGCGTGTGCGCTAGGTTTTCGACCAATGAGGCGGTCAAAGATACAAAAAGTATATCGTCAGACCATATCAGTTAGAAGGTCATCTATGTAGATGTTAACGCCTTCTCCAACGGATTACCTGATAACACTATCAGGCTCATGAGTCGCCGTGATAAGGTTCACATTTGAATGTCAACTGCTGTTACCAACTTAGAAATGCTGTTGGACTTCGCTCTGTTTTCTAATGATAGGACATTCGGTTTGACTATCAATTCTAAATAGTTTCTTTGTTATTTACCGATAATGTCACCTAAAATAACACCTCTCGCTTATCTTTTTTCTATTTCTCGCAAAAACTTAGTTACAAAACTTAGTTTATTCGTATAATTTATCGTAAGGAGATACTTCACATTTGGATCTGTGTACTATAGCTAAATTAGTGAAGACTTGAAGAGAAACAGCACTTACTTGAAGCTTCTTTATTTCTTAGCAAAGGAGTAAAATTTTCATTGCTTGCTTTTCGAGTGTGTTTTATTTACAAAAAACACGCCCTTTTATACAAAATCTGTGCTCGTGTTACTGCAATCTGGTTGGTTAGCCAATTAGAATTCCGCACAGGATCTTTCTTATGCTTTTGTTTGTGTTAAAACGATTCAAATGGTTTTTCAAATAATTAATTCAACAAATCAAGTTAGTCATACTCTTTGTTATGTTAACATGGAAACCGTAAAGAAATAATTAAAGTTGATTCGAGAATTTTGTAGTAGTGCTTTGAGCTGGCAGGTAATTAAAACAAATAATTTAAGGTGTATTTTCCGATCTCCATCATCGGCACTTATGTAGTTATATATTTTATTCAATTCAATATAAGCCGTTTCAAAAACTAAGGTACTTTTTAAACATCCATAACAGTTTTGTTACAATTTTAATGGCTTTTCCCATTAGCTGGACCTATGGGATTTCACCAATGTCTACATATTAACTAACACGGTAGAAATGTCTCAACATCAAACAACACACATTGAATAAAAATATGGACGGAAGATGATGAAGAATGTTTGTTTATAGAAAATATACCTTAAGGAACATATTAAACATAAACTTCCTTTCGAGCTACAGACAAGTGACAACAAACTAGTTAGAGATACCATGTATCAAGTGACATAACCTAAAAAGAAGTGCGCAAGTTGCCATGTTTTCAAACACGGCTAACGAAAAAGGCTCTGTTTCTGTTAATATAAAAAACTCGTAAACCTCAACTACATAAATACGAGAAGGAAAAAGTCAACACGTACAAAAAAATATATAGAAGTAACGACAAAAAATCCATGACATAACATGAAATAAACCTACTGTTGACAAAAACGAGGTCGCCAATGTCAAGGACACAAATGAAGTCTAACTCACGAGTCGATCCGTATTATTTTGAACATGTTGCTCGGCTAGTCCCAAAACATTTGAATTTTCTTCAATTGAATAGCATGAGAGTCGCTGAGGACATGCTAGAACGAGTCAATTCTGACCCAACATGCATGAAACGCATTGCCACTGGTGTAGAGACGGGAGTTTTCGAGTTGGACATGCAATCTAGTTAACAAGCTTCGAAGTGGCGCCTTCCAAATGAACCGAAACCGAAAAAAAACCACGCCAAACTCGTTCAAAAGTCAAAGTCATATAGAGCATTTCTTTGAATATCGCAGTGTCGTGTACTCCGAATTCCGGAAAGTCAAATGGTAAATACGCAATATTATTAGGCCGTTATGTGGAGTTTAAGTTTGGACGAAAAAGCCAGATTTGTGGATAGAAAATTCTTGAATTTTGCACTACGATAATGGGCCTTCGCCATTATTGTGAACGAATTTTTAACTAAACACTCAACAAATTTAATCGACCAACCACCATATTCACCTGATATAGCTTCAGTCGACTTTTTTTCCAAAACTCAAATTAGCACTTCTTTGCACCGTTTTCTATCAGTAAAAGATATAGACGAGAACGGACCTCAATTCCGGAAATAGCGTTTAAAAATGTTTAATGATGACTTTGTAGATGATAAACACAGTTTGTGTACTTACTATAGATCTTTTTCCGGTACTTTCTCGAAAGAGTATTATTTTGTTACTGAGAAAATTGTTATCTTCTAAAGATCTTAAGTTTTTACGAAAAAAAAATGTAATATCATTATATAAGTTTTGTAGTTTTGAAATTACGGACATATCAAATCTCAGAGTACAGTGACCAAATAACTCTTAAACCGGAATGTAGAAAAACATTTGAACGTAAGGTCAACCTACATATATACAAACTTATTTTCACGTCACTTACCCATGAAGGGTAGGCAGAAATAGAAAGAAATTCGCCGTATGTATGATATTTTAAATCGATATCAGCAAATCTAAAGCAGGAACAAATCTAAGACTCGAACGCTCGCTTATGCAAATTGTATTGCCTTGTTTTAGTTACAACATGTGCGTACAATAAAGTAAATTTTAAATAAAAATGAATTAATTTATCCATCCATGGAACAGGATACAAAAAATATAATAATTCACTGCATTTGCGTCATTGACTAGTAGCATTTTGATATAAATCTTTATAGAGATAAAATTGTATACAAAGATAATGCGGACGAAGATTTTTAAGGTCACTCTACGATTAGATTAGAAATAAATCAATTCCAATTGTAGGTACATTAGCTTGAGTAAATAATGCTATCTTAATGGTGTGCAAGTAACGGAGTAGCACAGAAAATATTATGACTTCAAAAGCTGAAAAAAATTAACTTATAATTAAACTAAACGATTGAACTTTTAGAAAATCTTCAGAAATATATAATTTTTAAAATAATTGCCTAATGACAAATTAGTTTAAAATTAAAATATCGAAATCCTGAAGATGTAGCAAGCCCAAACGTCTTTACATCTATAAAATAAAATAATTAATTTTATACAAGATAAACAAAAAGAATATTTTCCCTAAGCCCTACAACAGCGACGTACATAAGTTGTCAACATTAAGAGAAATATTTCGTTTCAAAAGTTTTCTTATAACATGGAATACTGTACTTTATAGAATTTATTAACTATCTATGTGGAATAACACACGATCAAACAAATTTATGAATTATTTGGGCGATCTAATTTACTGAACCTCTAAAAGGCGAAACAAAAAAATGCTTTGTTCTATTTGACAAGAAGACACATTATTCATGCACATATGATTAAACATCTGTGGCTAAAACAATAACTTAATTATGCATCAAAACACAAAGAAACTAATTAGATCGTATAATGTTTAAAGGTTAATTCCGGTATGTACTCATATCTTGACAATGTTCTAATAGAAAATCTTATACGGCAATTTGTTATTTTTAACCAAGTAGGAGATGTAAAGCAAGAAGGGTATTTATCGGCTTATATTTATACGTCACTGCCTTTGTTACACTCAAGAGATCAAACACGTGTCGATTTCAAATATTGTGTAAATTGGTTGTCTTTTTATCTTAAATTACTAACTTATTTTTATCCTTTTTAGTTTGTGATTTCATTTAGTGAAAAGTTATCAAAACTAATTCGGTAGTTTTCCATAATGCAGTTATACATTATATTATACACAAGAAAAAAAATCAGACTTGCCCCAGGAAATTTATTCTGTCTTCACTGGAATATCATTAATTGTTTATCAAAGATGTCTAGACCATATTTTTTAAGGTTTTTTGTGAGATAAAATAGCGAACAAACTTACGGCTCATTTGATTATATTATATAGGAGTGGCTTGTAGGTACAGGGTACCCTAAAATTTATTAGTGCGTCTATGTCCTTTGGTCAGGGCACGCCTAATGTTCAAGAATACCTAATACGGACAACGGACTGGATCACGACACCGTCATCATGGCGGTGGAATAGATTAGTATCTTCTTCACGCCCATATCCCCGAAGAGGTAGGCTGAGGCACAACCAGGGCACCCACGACTAGCTGAAGATACTAAGTCCCACAATGTGATAGGTGGCAAGCCTATCGCCAACCGGGCACATATCCAATCCCGGGCAACATTTTTTAAATTAGAAAATTGGAAAAACCAAATTTCTTCTTTGTTGCTCGACCCGGGATTCGAACCCGGGACCTCATACCGTCAAATCCAACACCTGAACCGCTAGACCACAGAGGCGACAATGGGTGGAATAGATTAGAAGCCATAGATCCCCATCGGCAAGTTGTTGCCTGGCATTCTACCAGTAGTGTATTGCTAATGACTTTTTTAACACAATATGCTAGCCTCTTACGAGCTGCCCGACAAGGAGGCAATTGATCTGTTTTACATAATATGGGACGCGGACCTATTCGGGTAACATTTTAAAAAAACAATTTTATATTATGCATAAACATAGATAACAAGAATAAATTTATTTTTAAGTACAATAAAAATAAAGGTAATTAATAAACATTAGCAATTAAAATTTTCAATGAAACTTCGTTGTTTCAAAATATAATATGGATCAGTTTTTTTATGTATATTAGAACTGCTTTGTGTGTTAATTAATATATTTAACAAACCAAATTCACACAAAAGCCAAATTGGTAAATTTGAATCAAAAGCGATGACGTTTATCTTATTTTATTCTACGTTTTTAGGTTTATATGTGATGTCACAAATCTGTTTTATAATTAGCTACCTGCTTTGTTTTTTATTGTTCTTTATTATAAATCGGCATTAACTTTTACTTATGCCTGCCCGTCATGTTTTATTTAACGTAGGACGGAACTTCTGCCAAGCATACAATTATTTACTAAGATTTCCCGCGAAAATTATATCCTACAATAGGTACAGTCATTTTGACAGGCTGACACTCCACGATCAGATCACTCGGATATTATCCGAGGGTGGAGTCAAGGGTCTCCCAAGCCGGCGTGTTTGTATCAAAAGAGTAATAAAGTGAAGGATCGTGAGGTCTAGCACTCGTTATTCTTTGCCTACCCCGTAAGGGACTTGGCGTAAAGATATGTATGTATGTATAATCACGTATGTATGTATTTTACCTACAAGCAACGGAACATTTCAACAGACATTGTAGAGTGGTATGTTTCTATTTCGGCAAATTATTTATAAGTCCTTATCACGTCTTACATTGTGGAGGAAACTTTCTGTAAGTATGACATACCTCTTGTCGAAGTGGTGGTCGTCCTTGTGGTCCATGCTGAGTTTGTAGTAGACCCGCGACGCGTCTGAGCTGCTGTGGGAGTACAAGAACTCGTGCAGTTGTCGTAGCACTTTCCAACTAAGCCGCCACAGTGTTTTGCTCATCTTTGGTGTGCACGCTACGAATCTACACAAAAACATATAATTGCAATTAGGTCTCTGTATTAACATTCAATTTTTTCTGAAATTTTATCGAAGGTCGAAGGGATAGCATGACTAATACTGAAAACCTATCTTCGCGGTTCAATTCCTGACACGGAAATACATTCGTGTGATGATATTTTTGTTCTGGATTTTGGTGAGAACAAGTACACTGTTTCACTTTTTTTATGCTCTTGATGGTAAGAAACAAAAAAAAAGGACATATATAAACACTATTAGATTTTTCAAAAATAAAGATCCCTGGTAAAATTACACAAATTGATCTACACCCAAATTAAGCAAATTATATGCTTGTGTTAAGGGTGTTGGACAACGTTACTAATATATAGAAATACTTAAATAGATACCGGTATATAATTATTGAAAACCACCCAGACCCGGAAACACAGAAATCTATGTTCTTCACACAAATGCCTGCCCCATCTGGAATCGAAACCGAGCCTAGCGGTTGGTCGATGTAGTTAGTTATACAGGTTTGTCGCAGTCCTGTGACCATGGTGGTAAGTTTTATGTCCACCAGTTGTGCTAATCTTCGAACTAGATTATGATACGATACTGTGCTAGCGGAAAAATTCCCTCCCTACCCGGGCAAATTGACGTACAGTACTCTAACCACCAGTGGACATGTACCAACAAAACCATTTAACCTATGCTTGCCTCTTACTAGTTCTCAGGTGGAGAGACGGATGGTCTATTCTACACAGGAGACTGGGGTCTGGGACTAATAAATGAAAAGATCAAGTGAAATGATTAATCGTTCTTGTGGTTTGTCCAGGTTTTTTTTGGCAAACATTAGCTTTATTAATTCATGTAATTTGTCATTTTAATGGTACATTATCGTATCAGTAAGATCTCGTTTATGACTCATATACGTCACAGACATACTTTAGAGTTTAACCCTACAGCCATTGGGTTCAACAACATGAAGGTTGAGAATCTTTTGTTGCTGTGAGTAATACTCGTATTTTAAATTTGATAATTTCCGCATTATGTGGAATAAAAATTACGAAGTATTAGTCATTGTAAAACATTATAATTGCATAAAATTACGGCCGAAGGTCTTATTTAGTAATATCAAAGCAATATATGTTAGTTTTTGTAACATGCTGTGAAAAATATAACACTACATTATAACTTACTAATATAAATGTCTACGTAGTCAAACGCCCATATTTCCATACTAATATTATCATTAATTTGAATGTGTGTTTGTTTGTCCTTTTACGTCGTAACGAGTTTGAGTGATGTTGTGATAGGATATGTGTGTACAGATAGTCAGAAGGCTGAGACTTAATTATCTGGGCTATTTTTATCCCAACATCTGAACGGTTTCCCGCGGAGCTAATAGCTTTAATACACAGGCGTAGTTGCAGGTAACATCTAATATAAAAAAAAATAATATATTATATAAATCTAAAAATCTCTAAAATAATGTCAATCGAGTGCTAATCTTAGAATGCTGCCAGACCTGCCTGGCTTCCTCCAAAATCATTACCCTTTTCGTACAAACACGCCGGTTTCAGAGAGTCTTGAGACCGCCCTCGGATAACACCCGAGCAATTTGATCTTGAAATGTCAACCTAAGACTCCCCATGTCCCTACATCCATCCACACTCGCATTGTTAATTTGCTTTGTCAATCTTTCATCTGTCATTCTTTCCACATGACCAAACCAGCATCATCATCATAATCAGGTTTTAAACTAAGTTGAAAAATTCGTTTAAATTTAATGTAAACTTTAAAAACGCCAGAACCCGTCAAGTTTCCTATTGCAAAGTGGTCACGTCCGTTTTCTACACGATACGCGAGGTGCGAGCTCGGAGAGAAAGTTGGTTACTGCAATCAATTACTGCCGCAGCCGATTATACTTATTGCATAAAATATATTTATGCACATTCTACGATATAGCATAAGTAATGATTGTAATGTAATATTATGTTGGTTAATTGTTATACAAATAATTTAGTCTCTTGCTACAACAATAAATAATAGATTACATACTAAAAAAGACGCTTTCATATCCAAACTATAAAGTACTAACAAAAAATCAAATAACAAAAAGGAGATAAAGAAAAAAACACTTCGTGGTAAAAAGTGAGTTGTTCGCCTTCTTCACTTCACGCCCATATCCCCGAATAACTAGGTAGAGGCACAGCCAGGGCACTCACGACTAGCAGAAGACACTAAGTTCCACAATGTGATAGGGGCAAGCATATCGCCAACGTGGGCACACGTCAAATCTTGGGCAACTTGATTTTTAATAGAAAATAAAAAAAAAACATTTTCTTTTTGTTGCCCGACCAGTGGATTCGAAACCGGGGCCTCTAGTAGTCAGGTCCATAATAGGGCCGGTAGAATATTTTATTATTATTGATTTTTGCTTTCTTTCATCTATAACTATGGCACGTGGAAGGTACCTAATGGAGAATCGGCTCTTTAGTGGATCAATATATTACATGAAAAATATATCTATAAAAATAAAAATCAACTGCTTTCGTTAGTCTCACTAAACCTCGAGAACGGCAAAACCGATTTAGCTAATTTTGGTTTTGAATTATTTGTTCAAGTCCAGGGAAGGTTTAAAAGATAAGAAAAGAGGAAAAGCTGCGAGAAAACTAGAAAAATAACATTTTCTCATATAAACTGAACTGGAGGAACGAAATTCAGGACAGCTTATATGAAATAAACGACAATGCATAAAATTCGAAGTGACTTCTTCCTGCCAGCAGTTATATCACAAACGCAAGTGACTTAAGCTCTAAAAACGGAATATTTTGGGTCTGGTGCCAGATCCTAAAGATCCTGGTAGTGGTACTCCGTTATTTAAAATTAATGTGTTGTCCGGGCCTTTAATAAATGTTTCAAAGTGGGTAAAAAACTCGTTCTAAGATTCTGTTACATAGATACGTAGATATCTACGAAGTAAATAAAAGCGTATCTTCCTAAAATACAGGTGTTACCGCTATTTACCGTTATAAATTATACAAGTACGAGTAACACTATCTTTAATTCAAGGAATGCAGTTTTTTTACTTTCAAAACCTTAAGTTTTGATAGGTGGGGGAAAGGGGATAAACGCGCACGCGGGGTAATCCCGAACCCAACAAATTTGATGTGTTAGAAAGAGATATCACTCGCAGAGATCATGCCACCACCAGTGCCAGTCAACGACACAGGAGACGCGGACGTACGTACTTTTCAAGGTATGTCAATTTTAATATTTTCAATGTAATTTTTTGATAAATTGAACTTAGCTTTATTTCTATTAAGAATAGTTATTTAACCTTTACATAATGGGAAACTTACATACTAACCATTAAAATGACAGTGACGCATTTGGTAAAAGTTTTATAACCTAAAATATTATTTCCATTTTATTTTTTTCGACCCGGTGGGGTAAAAACGAACGCTTCATATCGGGTAATCTCGAACGTTCGGCATTACCCTCTCTCCTTTGTTGTTAGTTCCCTGTTAATATTTTTTTCCAACTACCCACTGGCAAATAGGGTATAGTGTTTTCCAGTCTATGTTAATTTCTTTGTGGCACTAAATTATGTTGTCAGGTGATTTTGGTGATGCTAAATACGAAATACATTATTTTAGAAGAGCCGTAATTATAAAAGAAAAACCGAAACTAAATACAGTTTAGAGGATCTCAAAAAGGCTAAAGTCCATGTTCAAACCAAGAAGAAGGCCAGTTAGAAGAAAAGGAAAACAGAAAAAGAGCTAAAGCAAAATAAATCAAGAAAAGAACAGAAAAAGTGCCAAGAGAAGGATCTCAGATGTAAAGACTGAAACGTAGTGATACGTAACCTTTAAATGAAGAGTCTAAACGAGTATTGAAGATTTTTAAGAATATAAGAGACTTTAATGAACCAATTCAATATACCAAAGAAATAGGAAAAGAGGAGAACGAAGACTATCTTCGTATCTTCTGTAGTGAGAAATATATACACCCCCTATTAAAGACGGGATAATGTGTTACATGTGCGAGAAATGGGCTCACTAGAATTGTATTGACGGACAGTCAACATCGGCGGGTTACAAATGTAACGACATCTAGGAATGTTAGTACGTGATCATCAGTTGGGTAAAACCGAACACTAAGGGTTTTGTTTTATGTTCATTTTGTTTTATTTTATAAAAAAATAATGTTGATTAGTAATACGTTGTTTAGATAAGTTTATGATTCAATAATTAAAGAAACTCTGTGATTTGATTCCACTGTTTTATTTATATTTTCCCTTAGGTGTTCACGTTTCCCCCACTTTTCCTTACGATAATAAGTGACGAGATGTTTGTACGGATTTTTGTAAGAGTTACTATTTAATCGGTTTAAAAAACTTGCTACTGTTATTACGAGATGATTGAATACAGATCCATCGTCCAAAAAAAGACCACTGATTGTCTATTTGAATAATCCATCGGCGACAGAAGAGTATTAGTACAGTTTAATTACCTGGTAACAACTTGTACTATACAAACATTATGAAAAACATCAACAACAAAACTAGTATATCTCTTACTTAAAATGGGTCATTGAAATTGGGCACAAGAGGGAAATGACGTTTATCAAATCAGGAAAATATATTTATCAATTAAATTACACCAATTTCCAACGACATAAAATAATCTTAGCACGCACAAGATAAGGGGCAATCGTATATAAATATCCATTTTAATACAGAACAGCATAAAGGCGAATGAAAAGACCGATAACCTGTTTGTCGCCTTTGAGGTCTAGCGATCCGGCGTCGGACTTGACTTTTTGAGGTCCCGGGTTCGATCCCCGGGTCGGGGAACAAAAAAGAATTAAAAAATGTAGATTTTCAATTTTCTAACAAAAGTAACGTTGCTGGGATTAGATATGTGCCCGGTTGGCGGTAGGCTTGCCAAATTAGTGTCTTCTGCTAGTCGTGGGTGCCCTGGTTGTCTCTCCGTACTCTCTTGGGGATATGGGCGTGAAGAAACTTACTTTTTTACTTTTGTAACCTGATGTTACAAAAAGAGCGAAAGTCGGCCTCTAGTGGAGAATTACTTAGACTGGATTAGAGGCTGGGAAAAAAGATACACAAGGATCCGAAAAACGTATTGGTATATTATGGACGCAGCACTAAAATGGTCATGATCAGGTCATAAGAATCGAATCACTTATTTTCTGTGGGTCAAAGCACGATTAGGCCGTACGACATTCTACCATTCAACATTCTATGTCCGAGACATATATCCGGGGAGTTAAGCAGAGGTCTTACACCTTATGACACTTCCGACTAACCGAAGACACTAAGTAACACAATGTGGGCGGTGGTAAGACCTATAGCTAACCGGGTACATATCCAACCCCGGGCAACCTTGTTTTTAATAATTGAAAATACACATCCGACCCAAGATCGAACTCGGGACCGTTAGAGCACAGAGACGAAATAAAAAATAAATTCCTCAATAAATATGAATTTAAATACACACTGAAAAACCTCCAAAATCACTAGCTACGAAATGAGCTGTTGCGCTTCCTAATTATAATGACTGATACGCATGCGGACATGCCGCCAGTACATAATACGATTTAGAAATGCATCAAATATCACAAATACAATAACATAGCAGATGTTTCAACTCAACTTTTTTTTTAAAATGACATCTAGATATTTGTTGCATTTTCATCAAGTTTTTAATAGAAAGTAATCTATATATATAGAAGAAAGTCGTGTTAGTTACACTATTTATAACTCAAGAACGGCTAAACCGATTAGGCTGAAAATTGGTAGGGAGGTAACTTAAAACCGGGAGAAGGACATAGGATACTTTTCATCCTGTTCAATTGTGAGGAAACTGGGAAAAACAACATTTTAATTTTTTCCATACAAACTGAACAGGCGGAACGAAGTATGCGGGAGCAGCTACTGCAATATAAATGTAAATAATATAATGATGAAAGAAAAAAAAGAAAGAAAAACATTTATTAACAGACTAAAACTTACCACACCTAACTATTATAAAAATCAACTTGTAATCTTATCTACCTCTAAACACAAGGAACTTAAATGAACATACAAAAAAGGGATAGTGAGATAAAGAGACAGAGTGTGGTAGCATGAGTCCGCCAAGGAAAAACTCAGTATTTGTTAAGGCTTAGAATGAATATATTAAATTTTGAGAGAATCGCCTTAACAAGAGTTAGATGTGTAACAATACATTTACACTACATAATATAAAACTGTTAGACCAGCTTCCATGTTAGTTTAGCATGCAAACGGTAAAATCAAATTTTGGTAGTCACATTTAGAACAGCAGGCCAAAATATATTCGAAGCCCCATATCATAAAGCATCAATCCTTACCACAAATAGTTAAACACTGTATCATAACTTACCAATAAAAATCTTATTTGTTAATGATAACGTTTATTTCTATTAACAATGTAGATTTTCGCCTGAAATAATTTTCAAATGCTGTGAAGCAACGACTAAAATGGTTTCGAAGACGATAGAGAACAGACAGAAAGCAACCTTACATTAAATACAAGTTAATAAGTATATTAGTAAAACCTAGTGGACAACGAACACAAGATAATATGCAGCCCATATTAAACCGCCATTGTAGGTACCTGAAAATAACTACCCCGCATTTAAGAAAATACTCATCCGAACTACACGTTTTAGAAAACGTAATACTGAAACTCTTCTATGGAATTTAGTTACATTTGAAATAAGTAGAACCTAAATCTATCTATTGACAAATGAATAATTATCTAAACTCAGAAGAAATAATAAACTTATTTTCCCAAACAAACAGATGGTTTGCCTACACCTATAGGCGTTTTGGCGAAGAATGGGCTGCACCACATTTCTACCTACGGACGGATAATATACCTACGGATAATATGTTTAAACATATACAGAACGTTAAACAACACAAACAAATATCCACCACCGGATCAAAAAACAGGCATGCACTGACCTAGTCATAATGTTGTTGTGTCGGACACATTTTCTCCTAAGGACGTGCACATTCCCCACCACAGAGTACTGAACCGCATGTCTCTCTACTTTACCACCAACATAACTAAAAAAGCGATGTTTACATTAGAAAAGGGCAAATCTGAACTCTGAAATATTTAAATAAAAACTTTTATGGTGAATCCATACAGTAGAAAAAGATGCATTACATACATCTTGATTCGTATAAGTCTTAAGTTCTTGCATAACATCATTAGAATTTTCTTATGCACGTTAAAATGCTATATTTTTTTATTGGGGTTGCCATACCAGCCGGCTAACTATATTTTTTTTAATCGACAATTCGTAAATAGATAAGAGAATTTTAGCAGAATTGCAACGAGAAGCTAAGAGTCTGAATATGGCTCTTGTTTTATTCCCAAGCTCTTCTGCACCAACGTTTTATAGTTATTTTTATTCATAAAAAAGTTAATACAAATTAATCTTGAGTACCAAATTTTAACGATAGAAACAGATTAAAACTATTTTTATGATAACTAAGCACATAATAACCATAGCGTACTAATTAAACCTACGATTATTTTCAAATAATTAAACACTGTTAAATTTACCCACTTCTTGTGATTATTTAAAACAACAAAATATTAGCCCCAGCCCCCAACTAGATCTCTATTGAAATGTAACAAGTATCAAAAACAAATGTAACAAAATTAATTTTACATTTTATTAAAATAACTACGTTAATAAAAACCGACTTCAAAACTAATAAGTAACAAATAGTAAAGATTTAATATTAATGCTATTTACTAATAGGTTTAAAGTCGGTGTTGAGTCAACTTAATACTTACTTATAGTAATGATTAGTTTAAGACTTTGCACCTTGTTTTTTTGAACTCGGTTAATAACTATTTAATTAATTGGTTGCTGATTGATACAATATCACAGAATATCAAAGGGGAGGCTAAAATCTAACCTGACCCCTATTTGTAAGGAAGACATTTGAAATCGAAACAAAACTGTTGCAAGTTGTTGAGAGTTAAATTATAATGCTTCTAACCAAAAACCTAAGTGATCTGTTACCGACCTTAGTGCAATATCCTACAACCTCAAGTTATCAAGATGGCCAAGCTAACTAAATGGTTTCTTAACATACCTATAACCTTGCAGCTTATAATTTAACAAGAACTAGACGTTATATATTTTCAACTGGCAAAAAACGGAGGAGGCTTATGTTAGACAATGTATAACATTTTACAAAATAGTTTGATTTTGGTGATTCTTTCTATCGACTAGGGTAAATTTATATGAGGTATCCCATAATAAAAAGAAACTACCACAAGAGTAAGAAAACAAGATGATTGATAACTCATTTTCAATGCCATGTTTTTGAGTAGAGTAACGACCTATCTCATTCAAATAAAAAAGGCACTTCTAAGGGAAAACAGGAAAAACTTATTTGCATTAGGCATACTTTTGTTGGTATATAAAGCTTGATGTTTTATATGTAGCAACAAAAAATTAAAAGTAGGATTGTTTAACGCTTAGTAACAAAAGTGGACACACTTAAAAGTTTTAAAAGTTATCAAAAATAGATAAGTTTCTAATTAGAAACGACAACAACAAATTTGAAAATAAAAACTTTTCTTAAAGATCAAACCACAGAAAACCTGAAAGGCAATAAAAGAAAATCTGAATGTGCCAGACAACTACCGCTAGTTAGACGCCACCTAATGATATAAAGCCACTGCTAATTAATTTAGAACACAATTTTATCAGACTTTAGAAAAGGATCGACAGCTTTGCCTGAGTAAAATGTTCATGTCGGTTTCAGCAAATTATAACATTTATTTTGGTACCCCGTCGTAACTATAAATTTGAATTCGAACATACCAATCAAATAAAATAAAGAAAAAACCAAGGCCTATAGACACCATAGATGTAACAGGTTTATCGCTGTCTTGTGGTTGGGATGTTAGGCCACTTGTGCAAGTTTACGCTGTACCCTACCCTCCAGACTGAACCATGACAGTGTCATTATGGCCACAGAAACAGATATTGTGGTGCAACCCTAACCTGGCTAGTTGCTGCACAGCATTTTTCCAATGGTTTTGGTCTGCAATTCTACCAATGGCTCGCATCTCGCACTCTGCCTGGCAGAGAGGCAGCTGACCTACACAGAGGACCCGGACCAACTCGAGGGGTTTTGCTCTCTGACATTGACGTCAAGTTCGAAATTCGAAAACACCCGACAATCACCGACGAAGGAGCTTATCGCGTCGCACAGTCACCGCGCGTCACGCTTTATGTAATTAATTTGCTTGTTTGGCGCTGATTCAAACGTATTGAGACATACGTTACATTACTAGGACTTAGTTATATCATTACTAAATATTTATAACGGCAACATCCTTCCTCGAAAGACAAAATAATTATTCTACTAAACCCTTTTAAATTAACTTTCAGTAAGGACTAACTATTGTAAGAAAGCCCTACAGGGAGTACACTAGGTACTTTATAATCAAAAGGCCGTGACACTATTAAAAGAGAACGATTGTAGTGAACGAAAATTCATTAGGTCATGTAGACGTGCGCGATAAAAACTATCGAAGCAATATTATCAAATGGGCAAATAAAGTTTTTGTTTTTATGATTATAAGATAAATAAACTTACAATATTCCTAAAGATTTGATAAATTAAATAAAGGTTAAATATATTGCAGGAGTAAATTTTACATAATACTTATTTTTATATTGTGATTCTGTTTCAAGCGCCACTCAAAGGGTCACGATGGATTAATTATTAGACATTTTCAATTTACCAAACAGAACATGTAATCGCTTAATGCTGTTAATGTTATTTATTAATAATAAAATCATATGCAATAACATTTTAATAAATTGTAACGACAGAAAAGTAAGGTCAGTCATATACGTCAAGAATAATTTTATACGGCAAAATTTAAATGTAATTACAAACTTAGCAAATCCACGCAAGAGCTGTGAATTTACCAAACATTAGTAATTTTAAACACAGAATTTGGTTGGAACGGTTGAGAGACGAAGCTAATATTAACAAGAGTTTTTGCACACAATGTAGTCGTGGACAAAGTCGTTTCCAAATCAAACTTTCAGGAAGAACTTGCGTAAGAAAATTTTACACGAGTTGTTTTTATGTTTCTGACGTAAATAATTATTAATATTAAATATTTTTTATTAAGGAGCCGAGAACAAAAACCAGTTGCGACTTAATGTACCATTCAACGGCAGATTTAAGAGATAACGTGCTTACAAATAGGTATTTATATACATAACTGTGGCTAACATGTTAGCTATAAAATGTAGTGAGGCATTTGTTATACATTTGTGTATTTTGTATACAATAGCGGAAAAATACTATCATGCTGATAGCAATGGCTTCTTCCCATCATCTATATACCTAAATAGCTGCCCACCCTCGCTTCGCTTCGGTTATTCGAGAAAAAAAATCCTACTAATATTATAAATGCAAAAGTTTGTGTGTATGTCTGGATGTCAGTATGGATGTTTGTTACTCTTTCACGCAAAAACTACTGAACCGATTACGATGAAATTTGGTATGTATTGTGTGTCGCTCGACTTATATATAGCATTTAAGGACACAAGAGGGGCCGGGGGAAGGGGGGAATGCAGTAAGCGCGCATGTCAGTTGCTACGCTTCAACGATATTTAATTTTGCGCCCGGAGATTTTAACTTTTTGGTAACTCATTAGTTGTTAATTTTTTTCTGATAGTGTAAAAGGCAATTTTGATCTAAATTATACGCATAACGTATCTAACAGATTTATTTGATTAAGGGTTAATACTGTATTGTTAAAAATATGTTCTAAACTCTAAAGTAACCCTTCATTTTACTGTTTTAAGTAAACGCAAAAAACGGTTTTTGTGGGTTATTCTTTAAAGATAGACATATACCACCGCTTACTTTTTTTGAGATCTATCGAAGAGGAAAAATCCCACCATATATTGTTTTGTTAAAACTCAAAAGGTTTTGGCAGCGTTTTCGAGGAAAGCTCAAGATCGGCTTATTTTTTGTCGACTGAATTAATATCGTTGTAATGTCTTTGGTTTGTACAAAACATAAACTTACTATACTTTAAAACCTTCCTCAAGATTTTTTCTATATATTGTTGAAAACCGGATGAAAATCCGTTCAGTACTTTTCGAGTAAATCGCGAACAGACAGACAGACGCGGTGGGGGACTTCGTTTTATATGTATCGATACGTTGGTCAAGTAGATACACATAAAAATACACCGATCAACCGCGAGGCTTGGGTTCGACGGCGGCAGGCATTTTTGTCATGAACATTTAGATGTCTGCATTTACATTTAGATGTCTGGGTGTTTATTAAATTTATTGTGGTATATATTTAAGTATTTCTATGTATTAGAATAATTGAGGAACACCCATAACACAAGCATTTATTTGCTTACTTTGGGGTTAGATTCATTTGGTCATTTGTCCAGGGATATTTAGGGATTTAGGATACTGTACCCTTTAGCACAGCGGTAGAAAGAGATTAGGGGGGGTTCTAGGTGCACTAGTAGTGAGTACTAACTTGGTGAAGGTAGCGAGCAGCAGGTCGGCGGGGGTACGTGTAGTGTGTAGTGTGCACTGGTACTAACTTGGTGAAGGTAGCGAGCAGCAGGTCGGCGGGGAGGCGGTAGGGCAGCGCCAGCAGCGACACGGCCCGCATGCCCCGCTGCCGCATCACCCAGTTCACCACGCCCGTGTTCGCTGACTCGATCGCGTTCTGGAATATCGTCATCACCGTGTCCGGCAGGTCGTCCACCAGCGCGTCCTACATACACACAACACGCTCAGTACTGGACCTCTGGCGTTTCTCTCTACGGGCTCTTTGGATATTGGCAGTGTGAAGATGTAATTTTTATTTAAGAGTTTTTTTTTTCCCGAAAAGCAAATAAAAGTGCTTCCGGACATCCATGAAGGACAATGAAACGAAGAGCGAAATGAGATATTGCAGATCAGTGAAGTAGTGGAAATTCAAGATAACAATAATGGAAGGCAATATAATTTATAGTGTATGTGAATTAAAAGAATTTCTATTCTATCCTATTCTAGACGACGTCGGGTATCGTGTCCTTATATTAAGGCAAGGCTTCATGTATAGACTGAGCTAGTTCCAGTGTCAATTTACTAGCGTATACTACAGTTTAAATTTCCTTGAAGGACAATTATTAACTATGGCATAACAACATAAACCTTTCTTAACCGTCTGAAAATATTGAGTGACAAAATGAGTTCCACCGTTCGTACTAATTAATAACCTCCACATAAAACGAAGACACTCTATATGTAGATGCGATATTTGTACCTACAGTGAGTAGATTGTGGTAGAAAGCTACCGGTGGTAGGTATTAAATAAAAAAATCTCCAAAACACTACTCCTTTTAAGACTACAAAACATACACAACATAATTATCACGACTTATGTTTCGAAGTCGATCGATCGAGATATCAATATCGTGCGTAGTCAAGAGTTGAATTACACTCATTAAAGTAGGATATAGCGAAATCCTTGGATAGTTAACTCTAACTACGTTTTCTATCAAAACAAAAGAAACACGTGAAATGATAATGACAGACAAATATTGACAAACCTTAATTTTTCAATCTAATGCAAAAGTATCGCCTCTGTGGTCTAACGGTTCAGTGGTTGGATTTGACTGCATGAGGTTCCGGGTTCGAATCCCGAGTCGGGCAACGACAAGAAAACTAGGTTTTTCCAATTTTCTAATAAAAAAAAAATGTTGCTCGGGATAGGATATGTGCCCGATTGGCGATAGGATTGCCACCTATCACATTGTGGGACTTAGTATCTTCGGCTATTCGTGGGTGCCCTGGTTGTGCCTCTGCCTACCTCTTCGGGGATATGGGCGTGAAGATACTTTTTTTTTTAATGCAAAAGTGGATGGATGTTTACACCTGGGGATATGTCAATTAATATTTTACGAGCTTGTCACTCTGAATCCGAAGGTGGTATCCGAGAAAGGAGTAATGAATGTGAAATAAGTTAAACAGGTCTCCAAGGATCATGACACTTGGCACTCAATATTATCTACCTACCACCTTAAGTTTAAGGTTCCATTTCTGTATGTTAATGAAATGAACAAAGTAGTAGTACGTAGTGGCAAAGATCATATCAACACTATTGATATTATCATTGCCACTCGTGTGTTTATTATACTCAAGGGCTTGTACTAACTTACTTGTCTATGTGTCTTGCACTCCTCACAGTCTGGGTCGTATTCGAAAGCCTTGTCGTCGAGAACATCTTGCAACTGATATGTTGTTTGAACTGCTAAACATCTGCGATCAATAAATAATAGTTACCGGAGATAATTACCAGTCAGTAATGGTAGAACGTGTAACTTAGTAAAACCCATATTCAGATAGTGAAACATGTCTTATTTTTCTATATGTGATAGATCTGAGTTTATAGGAAGAAAATATTCTTTAAGAAACAATCTCAGCAGTGCGCTCTCGGTGAGATATAGTGTGCGTTGAAGAAAAAAATCAAGCAAGCAAAGCAAGTTTTGTCTTCAAAGTAATTGCCACGGCATGTCACTTAAGTGAAAGCATAATATCACTGTGTTAAAAATTACAGGTTTTTAAATACACGCAAAGCTTTGCCTTGTCATCATAACGTTACTTCTTACAAATTACCATTGATTTATTTTGATTATGGTGGTAAAATAGTCAATAAACTTGTCACCATTTTAATAATTATATGCGTCATGTATTCTCATTTACGTCTTTTCTTATCGCCAGAAAACCCACCTCCTCATTTACGTGCGGTATTGTGATATTTAATTAGGGCAAGTTTACACTCATAGACTGAGCTTAGTTACAGGGCCTATGAACAATTTAGTATCAAAAGTGTATGGAAAAATAGTTGAAAGGGGATGAAAGGGATGTCCGATGGAAGGCTGTGGAAAGCTGAAGTCGGTTTTTAGGTCTGTACGGAGAGAAGTCTCTGGCTGTCGGCCCGAGGATTTTCAGTGGTTTATGCATCTCGAAAAGGCATTTGGTCGTAAGTAAGGCACTTTGGGATATTTCGTCAGATTTTTGGATAGACGGGTCCCTGCTACATGCTGTGCAGTCTGTGTATTTAGATTGTAAAGCATATGTGCGGGTAGACGGTAACATATAGCCTCAGTTTAATGTTAACATTGGCGTCAATCAGGGTTGTGTGTTGTAAGCAAGCTTATATATCTTATGTTTGGACAAATGCGTCCAAGTACAAATTTTTGAGTCAGAGTGCTTAGATAAGGAATGAAGACATTAAAAAAGTGAAAAAACGTATATAGTAAGATTAAACCCAAACGGTTGAGATCAGATGAAATTGAGAAGTGGATAGGGTTGGGGTTTTAAGGGTAAAATGGTTTTTGATGTAAAATATTTGTTGAAATCAATATCTTCTAAACATATCCCAACATCTAGATACTGCAACAATAAAAAGTTACCCTTATCCGTTCCCATGTCGAGTTAGATTCTTTAGATATGCAAAGGGCATGCATAACTCGATGATATGATTATGGAATGAACGGCTAAAAATGTTCACTATGGACACCAGAGTAAGCAGTATTCATGCGTGAGTATATATTTCTGATTCAATTATTTTAATTGGTCGAGAAAGGAGAACCTTTTGACGTTGCGATGTTGCATAATTTTTCTCCATTTTATAGACAACAAATATGGATATTACCACAACTTTTTTACGAATAGTTTTAAAATAAAAACAAAGGTGAG
>NJDD01000383.1:120465-142615 GCA_002245505.1 Calephelis nemesis
ATAATAATCGTTGGCATAACCACATAATGTTATGGGAAAATGTAATATTTTACATATTGTCAGATATCAACATTACTGTCATATTTTGCTAAAAATGTAACACTTTAGAAATTGGTATCACTGAGTGCAATTCCAAAACTCATAAAAAATAAGATTTGCACGGCGCATTTGTAATGCACAAAGCGGCAACGTCTCGATTACTGTGAGTTGAGGCGAGGTTTGGCAACGTCGCACGCACACACTCTAGTCGTATAACTCACACATATAAAAGTATTTGCACTAACACATACGTAAATTTAGCTCATTTTATCACAGTGAAATAATATACTATTAGGTTATTAAATTAAATTATATTTGATGTTGCGAAAGTAGTACCACGAATAAGGCCTACTTTAAGTCATAATGAGTTTAAAATTAACATAGGACATTTAAGAAAGTAAAATACATTTAGTATGAAAAACGAATCACCTTAACTTGGGTCTTCGGCTGTCCACAAGGGTGTTCCAAAACAAAAATGTTGGAACCAAAAACGCGCCCTGTTTTGCAACATAGGTATATCCTTGAAACTTCGAGCGTTTCCGCAGCGCAGAGCCTTTACCATGAGTTTGTATAGATTACGTTCAGTAAGTTACGTGTCGAAATCTATGACAGTTTTCGTCTAAAAATGTGTTTCTCTTAGTTACCAATAGGAGGCGCTGTTCAAAGTTTTCATACAAATAATTTACAGAGACGGTAGCGAGTATAGTAAACTTGACAGGCCGTAAACTCATGGTAAGGGCTCTGTTTTTTTTACGTAACTGATTGTACTATTTGTTACGGATTTGTTTACGAAACAGATATCTGTGAAATATCTGTATGAATTTGAATTTGGAATTCCTAACCAAATAGGAGAAATTTGTGATTGAAGTGGCCAGTATGACAAAACGCTATTTTTTTATGTAAGAACCAATATGTTGCAAGTTGAATAAAAGTTTGTAATAACTTATGTTCTGCAGTAACAGCTAGTAAATAATAAAATATTATCTGGAGCCTGAACTCAAGACGACGACCATTTATATCATCGCGTCGCGATTATTATTCTAACGATTCTCGGTGCAATGTCAGATTATTTGTGGCGTCTTAAGTTCCAATTTTGCTTGCATACGTAACTTTGTATGTCAAACAGCAAACTTATATGATACATCTTGACTTTAGTACCTACGCTTTTTTTAGTCTATCTTTTATGTAATATATTATTCTGCCAGTAACAAATACAATATTAAACGCGCGTTCAATTAATATCCAATTTTGATCGTTGTTCTTTGTTTATGTTTGGTATTTTTTAAGTAAAGCGGAAACGCTAGCTGCAGAAGATACAAAATTAAGCAACAAACAATGATAAGCTATTAAAGAGAATTTTATTAAGGTTTTTACAGATTATGAGATAATTAGAAAGGGAAGGGAAGTTAATTGGAAGAGGAATACTGAAAAAATTGATTATATCATAGGTATTATGAAAAAGATTATTTTTTATTGGATGTATTCTTTTTTTGGGGCACCACCAACATTTAAATGTTGGTGGTGTCATTTTAACCAAGGGTTTTCACACCATTTACTGAGTTGATAATTGTGAAAAATACTGTTCTGCATCCTTTATTTACAGTTCGTTCACTAAGTATAAGAAAAAGTGATGTCAAGCTAGTCATGCTTCCTCCGACAAAGTAATCGTAAAATATGTATTAGACTGAGTAGAAAGAAAATATTTGTTTATTATATTAGTTTGTGTAATTTTCTAAGAGTAAGATTTGAAAAAGGGCAACATAACAACATAATAAGTGTTTAAATATTGATGCTACAATACATTAGCCTGATGTAACACACACAGGCAGACTATCTACAAATGTTTTCGAAAATTTCTAATTATCAATAAAGTTATACGGAAAAGCTTTGCGTGTCTTGAATTCTGGGTGACTGCTAGAAATAAATAAAACAAGTTATATACGAGGTATATAATAAAAATAAAATTTATTTATAAAATAATTGTAAATTTAAGGCTTACACATCAACATTATTCTATTTTATACTAATTAAGTACTATTAAATGAAAATAAATCTAAATGGAAATCAACAGAATTATTTCTAATATCAGTCTCAGAATATGATATACATTCATTACCTAAGGTTTCCAAGAAATTTAAAGTATCCATTGAATGACCAGGGTCGGACATTAAATGAATATCCAGACTGGACTCATTTATTACTTCTTTATTTATTGATTGTTTATTATCTTTAACGTGTAATAAAGCTGGTTGAATAGAATCCGACTTCATATAACTATCACTTGTATCTTCATTTATTAAACTATCAGTTTTCATCAAGGTTTTTGGTTCTTCACAATTCCATTCTTTGGCAAGTTCAAACGTTAATTGGTCAGTTTCTTTTTTTGCATCAACATTAAATATATCGGAAGTATTTATATCGATGGCTTCTTCAGTGTGTGGGTTAACTTCATTCGAAAACTCAGTAAGCTGAAGAGGCTGAATGATTTGTACTTTAAATTTGGACATATTTTCTGTGTTGATTTGAAATGTTCTAAAGGAAGAGGACGATGGTTTAATTGGTGACGAACGAATATCAAAATGTGTACTATGAAATTGTATATGAGACGGCTTGATTTGTTCTTTGTCTCTAAAGTTTGGTTCTCCAGATATTTGTTCATTGTTGATTTCCGTTTCAGCAGTCTTTAACTCAATTGAGTGGTTAGTGTTTATTATGTTCCCATTTAATAATGCTTCGATATCATCTGGTACAATATCAGCATTTGATTTTTGATCAAGTTTTAACATCTGCTTGTTTGGATTTATTTCCGGCCTTTGGTTTCCACTTTCTATTATATTACTTACACTTGGCCATTTTACTAAAGAATTTATTTGTACACAATCTGATCCCGATTTGGCACATGTAACATTATCTGTGGCTGCAATATCATCTGGTAAAGTATCAGTCCCTACTTTTGGATCTAACTTCAACTTCTTTGCGTTAGAATTTAATTCTAGATTTTGTTTTCTTTCAATTCTTTTACTTGTTGGCCATTTTACCACAGGGCTAGTTTGCGTATAATCTGAGTCCATTTCGTTACATGTAATATTATCTGGATTGAGCAAATTTTGTAATAATGTGTTCTGGTCTTCTAAAGTTTGTACTTTTGTATCCAGTTTCAATGTAACCCCATTCGAACTTAACTCCGGTTTCTGTTTCTTATTTTCAATTCTTTTGACTAAAGTTGCCCGTTTAACAGTGGAATTTATTCTTGCAGAGTCTGATTCCATTTTGTGACTTATCGTATCTTGTTGGAACGAATTTTGTGAAGTGTCCTGGTGTTCCAAAATTTCTTTTTTTGAATCCAATTTGAATTTTCTTGCACTTGGACTTAATTCGAGCTTTTGCTTCCTGCCTTCAACTCTTTTGTTTCCAGTAGAATATTTTACGGCTGATTTTATCCCCTCGTAATCTAATCCCATTATATCACATGTAACATTATTGCCATTGAGCAAACTTCTCGATGTGCCATTTGCTGAAGGTGGAGGAGGATTGTGTGAACAGTACCCGTTTTTATCTTTTACGCAATTTAGTGCATCTATATTCAGTTTGTATTCTCCAGGTGTTATTCCTAAAATCCTAAAAGTAAAATAAAGAAAACACGTAAACAAAAATAAGAAAAAACAGCCAAGCAAACACATTTTAAAACGTTAAAATTAATGTATTATTTAAATATATTATGTGGTTATTGTATATTACTGATTTAATAAAAGAATATAACAAAAAAATGGTAATGCTGAATTTTCAATAAGAGGATGCTGCGCCATTTGCGTAATTCTCTAAACGTAATGGTAAGCATTCGATTAATGGGAGGATGGACGTATATTATATCCTGGATCCCAGATAGAGATTCATCGCCTTAGCTATTCCTACCGCCACAATGGTTCGGTCATGTTCCGGTCTGGAGGGTAGGCCGTTAAACTTGCACAATAGGCCTAACTGGCCGCAAGTCAGTTACGCACCTGTAACATCTATGGTGTCTATCCTACCATCAGAAAATCAGTGGGCTTGTTCGGTGATCTACCAATCACATAAAAAAATGGTAAGTACAAGTGGGTCGTTCTTGAGCTAGAATCGGCCTATGTTATGATTCACGCACACAAAGAACAAATCTAAATAATATAGAAATACATCATCTATGTCAGCTTACCCAGCTTTTACTAATGCAATGACTCTGAGTATAAGATAAGTTATATTCTACTTTCGGGTCTCATAAATTCATTATTTACTGAGTGAAGGTCGTGGGAGGCCTGGTTGTATGTCTGCCTACCTCTTTGGAGATAAGGGCGTCAAGATACTTTATTTTACTGTTTGCAAGCCGTGACGAAAGATAAAGTTTTATTTTGGGGATATCAACTGCCGCTATGGATGACACCAATAGCGGGCTAGCGAGAGCTGAAACGTGGCGACGTCATCTTCATTATTTAAGTGAGAGGTTCGTTATATTTACCTGCCAATTTCATCAGTTACAGTGTTGCTTTTCCGTTCTACACAATCGATTTTTGTTAAACATGGTAGGCATGATTTAATTTTAGATATCAGTTGCTCCAGTTGATGTAGAAATATGTTTGCATGATCTTCCCCTGGACCAGATTTGATGATCGCCACAAGACAACTGAATAGGTCGGAGTGGTACTCCGGGGCGTGTGTAGGATGGTGGTCATAGTGTCTCTGAAGACGATACTGGCTACTGAATTTCTGAAAGAAGTAAATATTTCGTAAAATTTATATGCTTTATCAAAGGTTTTGCCCGTGCGGCATTAATGCACTAACTGTCACTTAAAGTGTACAAATATTCCAAAGTGGGCACCAAATAAGTCTGCACACGAAGAAGGGTGCTACTAATGTTACAAAACAAAGGAGTAGGAGTTCTTCTCACGATTGGCTAGGTTTGGAAACGGTGGTAGTTTACGGTAGACAGGGTTAAATTTATTAACATTTTAAAATTATTTGTAAGTTATAATTGAAATTGTAATAAGAATAAAATTATTTATCGTATAAATATTAAAGCATTGTGTATATAATTAAATAATTACTTATAAAAATATTAAATTATTTGCACACCTCAATGTGATAGAATATGTTGGAAAGCTTAAATAATTTTGTAACAACTTCAACACGCATATTCCGCAAATAAATATATTTTTTTTCTTTTCAAAGAATTTTTTTCTTAATGTTTTTTTTATAAAAAAATATTTATAAACTACCGTACGTAAAACCTTTTTTGTTATGTGACATTACTTATTCCTATAACAATAATAATATTGAAGGAGGTAATGTTGCTTCTAGTTGCATTAGGAGTCACATATATTTCACAAACAAACTGGTTTTATAATTCTTAACAAAAATAGTACAGTAGCAATTTATCACCGTAGGTCATGTTCTTCAAAAATACCGTACTTTTATATTCGACGAATGTCATAATAGTTAATTTTTTTCTGCAAAAGTTATCCGACAAGCACTGTAATAGATGTCCATCGTGGAATTGTCTTTATAACAAAAATGGTAACAGATCACCAGTGCTGGATTACCCGTGCCAGCCAGCCTGGGGCCCCCTACGAATTTGATGTTGATTTTTTTTAATTAAAAAAAAAACTGTTTGTAATTATTTGTTACTTTTATTTTTGTTTTGTTGTTCTATTGTTATTTTTCGATACTTTTAAAACCTTGATATGATATAAGGGGTGTTTAAAGTTCTGAAATCGCAAAAATAACTGTCAATTTTACAATTATTTTTGAAAAAGAGAAAGCCCCATAATCAAAATGACCTATGGGCTTAATCCGGCACTGGAAATCACGGAAGACAGATGGTTACTGGGGTTGACAGTTAACGGTTGTAAAGCTGGGACGTAAAGAGTCTTGCATAAAAAAATGTAAAAAAAAAGGCTTTTAGTTACAAGTGCAGTATCAATGCGAGTAAAACTGGAGAAAGTATTACCTACATTATCTATTCCTGCCGCCGTAACGTCATGACTTGTTCCGGATTGGAGGGTAAGGTAGCCGGTAAACTTACTTTTGCTTGAGGCCTAACATCCCGGCTTCAGGTTGGCAACGCACCTTTGGTGTCTCTAGGCGGCGTGAATTTCTTACCATCAGGAAATCCGTCTGCTTGTTTGCCTTCCATTATCATAAAAAAAAAGTATGTAGTAGGAAATACAAGAATCGCCACTAACCGATGAACACTGGCAACATGTAATTGTTCCATTTTTCTTCTTAGGTTTATCTGGAGTCGTCTCTGGTAGGATGTTCTTTGATATTTTAACTTTTCTACCACTTCTTGTGACAGCATTCTATTCAAAAAATAACTAAATTAGTACTTTGATATGATTTCAAATATGAAAATGTTTTATCTATATTAAAATTTATATACATATAATCGTTAGATATGTTTTATAGTGTCTAGTAACTGATGGTTGAGCTTTATTAAATGAAAAAAAAAACATTACTTTTTTGACAAATCACACTATAAAAGCGAATTGTAGAAAATTTTAATAAGCCTTCATTTTTCTAACTCCACGGAACCTTTGGAAGGCGAAAGGAGACGAACGTTCCCACCAGCCGCTACCGCGAGCAGACCACGAACCAGTCTGAGTTCAGAAAATTAAAAACAAGTTGTCGTGTTTCCTTTGCCAGCCTTGTCAAAGAATTCACACGTTTCGCCTAGTGGTAGGTGGTGGAAACGTTCGTTAAGCTTGTCACATTCTGTGTTACTTGAAAGATTTTTCGATACAAGTTCACATGCTGCAAAATAAAGACTTATTCTACATCTGTTACATTTCCACAAGGTAGCATCTGATTCAATAAAATATTGAAATATGGTTATGGTTGCATTGCACGGAAAAAGATCGTTACCTAATACTGAAACTGTTCAAAATATATTTCGTCACACTCAAAGCATGCTCCTTCAGAAACGGTACACTTACGCCAACGAGTAATCCAATCATCAAAATATTCTTAAGCACTGTTTGCGGAATTGGGTTCAGTTCTCGCCGCATTCAGACGGATGGCACGAAATGGTAATTCGATTTTAGAAAAATGAAAGAAGTCGGCTGGAGCTATTGATGCAATTGGTCATTGATGCCATTAGCCATTGATGGCACTTATTTAGTGTCTAGCCAAAAATTCGTTCACAATGATAGCTTTGTGCGAAGGCGCAGTGGTGCAAAACCTAAGAATTTTAGGTTTTTTTTGTAGGGTTACTCTTGAAATTCGAGTCATATTGGAAACTGGAATCGAGTATGTTAGTTTAGGTACTCTTAAAATTAATACTGGCGAATTATTAACATTTAGTTAATAGTAAATAATAAATTATTTTATTGGATTCACTGAATTTATTAGGAACTGAATGTTAATCCGCTAGTACTGTGTTTAAAAATACCTAAAATAAAATTACATATGATTCTAATTTCCAATTCGCATGATATCGAGATGCTCGAGTAACCGTACTGGCCCTTTTCGTCGAACTTATTCTATTAAAAGTCGCATAACGCACTCCTTATATATCGTATGATATTCCGGCAAGAACTTCGAGAGCACAACACCGCGATAGTCAAAGAAAACGCTTAAAATAACTTTGACTTTTGAACGAGTTTGGCTTGGCTTTTTCGGTTTCGGTTCAGTTGGAAGGCACCACTCCAAAGCTTGTTGACAAGCTTGCATGTCAAACTCGTAAACCCACGTCTGTCACCAGTGTCAATGCGTTTTATGAACGTTGGGTTAGAATTTACTTCTAGCATGTCCTCAGCGACTCGAATGATTGATGACATTGAGGTTTTTGGGGGAAAATTCAGGTTTTTTAGGACTACCCGAGTAGCAACATGTTTCATTTAAATCAAATAACTAGTTAAAATGTTAACTACATTGAAACTGATGCTGTACAGAATCAAGTGACCAACTTTACCTTGGAAATTGTTAGATAAAAAAAAATACCAGATTTGTGGCACACCATTTTTTACGGTACTAAGAACTTTCTTATTACCTATTTGTCATAGTTCTTTCAATGATAACAATGCCGTACAAAAATATACGAGCAGAATGTACTTACTTTACCTGCACTTTTGAATTATCACCAGCACTCAGTTTTACAGCTTACAGGTGAAGGCATAGTGCTGAATTTTGTATGCCAACTAGTGGGTATATATAACCCATCTACTTTTTAGCATTGGCCTGTAGTCTAATAGGATACAGTGTATGTTATAGATTTAAATTTCAGACATACCTCAAGAAAAACAGGTATATCAAAGTCTTGATCAGATTCCACTTCCTCAATGATTTCTTTTTTCTCAACTTTCTTTAGAGGTGCTTTTTTAACTTCAGGTTTTTTCGGTTTAAATATCACATTATTTTTGCCTACTACAGTGAGATCCTTCGGTGACACCACTCTATAATAACAATAATGTAATAAGTATTTAATTTCAATGAAAGTTTAGTTAAGAACAATCAAACTTACATATTGTGTAATAAAAGTATGTAAATAGTGTCCATTGTAATCTACAATTTGAAAACAACTTAAATAAATATTTTGTTTACATTATTGTGATAGAAATTCAAACCTTATATTTAAAACATTGCGGCCAAGTTTAAGTGGAATTGTTTAGGCTGAATTGACACCATCAACTATTTAATTAGTATAAATAAATGTGTTAATGCAAAATTTTAATAATCACATCTGATGTGTGTGCAACTGTCAATTTTAAAGAGAATTCCAGTGTATGTGCGTATGCATAGATGTTCAGTCAACTATTGCATTGCATTATCTGCTGCTTGTTGTATTATGCCACCATATTCTACAAAACAAGATGTCTACTCTTTCTCAAGTCCAGACACTAACTGAACTAGTTTAACAACAAGACCAAATAAGTTAATTACAAGATAAATTAATACAATTTATTTAGAAACACTTGTACTTTCCACAATCTAATTTTATTTTTTATTTTTATAAGGATAAGTATAGAAACTAAAAAGTAACTTGTTTAGTTGAATAACAAATCTGGAGTAATATCCTTGACATGTTATGAGTGTAACTGAATGTCTAATAACAGAAGTATTTTTATATGTAATCCATGCATATTATTAATGAAATGATGGGGTGTGTCATTTCAGCATAGACAGTAAATTCCTATTACATATATTATCTGCATTGCTTACATGTATAACTTGGTTGCAGTTTCCTATTTCATATTTTAAAAATCTTGAATATATGTAATTAAAAAGTTAACTTTTCCTTACTTGTAAATAAACTTTGTGTTTGTGACTGGATCATAAGTAGGTTGCTGTGGGGTATTCTGTGGATTGCTAAATATTTTTAAAGCATGGTTTACAATCTTCATTTGCTGTTCACTTAGTTGATTAAGACTGAAAAAATATAAATGTCGTTAATATTTGGGTGATAAGGAAAGTGTACTTCATTAAATTATATCAACTTTGGGAAAACTTACCTATGGTAGGTCTCTCCTAATTTTAGTAATTGCACTGAAGTGTGTTTTGAGTTCGGTTGACTGAAAAGAAAAAAATGTTACTAATTTTCCATTAAGTATTTTATTAACATCACCAAAAGTAGCATCTACCCAAACATTAATCAAAATTGTATATTATATGTTATGTTAACTTAACACTTGTAGCTATGACTGGCAGAGAAAAAAATACTCTTTTAAAGTTAAATTTTATTTTCTTTTTGAAGTTATACTTCTTTTGGCGCGTTAGGAAAAAATGATGAGGGTAAATTTTTACGATGCGCGTGCACACCGTCACGAAAAACCGACATGATGAAGTTAGCTATAGATAACATTTTAGTTTTTATTAAATATTAAATAAACTCTATTTAACTAAATAATGCATTATAATAAAACTTTTAATGTACATAGTAAATACCTTTTTACTATGGTTAGTGTCATTTTGTCTACAAATGTAAAATAAGGCAAAAGATAAATTTTTTAAAAAGATTTTTATCTTATTACACTGAAGAAGTATAACTTTTAACGCGTGTACATAAGTACACACACAATTTCTTGTATGCATTAATTTATCTATTTGTTTGTATGTAGGCACATAACAATACACAACTACCAAATAATAATAGGCAAATACTTTATAATAAGCAAACAGTTCCTGTTCCAACATTTCACAAAATATTTTTTTTGGTCAAATAATTTTTTAATCACCTCTGTGGTCTTACGGTCCAGCATCGGACCTGAAATCTTGAGGGAGGATTTGATTCCCGGGTCGGACAACTAAAAACTAGAAAATTTGTATTTTAAATTGCCTAAAAAAGATAATATTGCCCGGGATTGGATATGTGGCCGGTTGGGGATAGGCTTGCCACCTATGACATTGTGGGACATAGTGTCTTCGGCTAGTCGGGGGTGCCCTGGTTGTGCCTCTGCTTACCCGTTTGGGAATATGAGCGTGAAGAGCAAGTCTAGTCATGATTAAATTAAAAAGGTTTCATGTACCAATGGATATATACAAAAAAGAATGTCTATATAGTCAGTAGAAGATCTGCAGGTTTGAATTATATTGAAAAAACGAAAAAAATTTTATTTGTGGAATATGTGTTAAAAATTTTTTATAAAATTAATTAAGCATTCCGACATATTGTATCACATTGTGGTGTGCAAATATTTCAATATTTAAAAAAGTAATTATTTTATGATGTACATTGAATGCTTTAATATTAAAAAATGTGTTTTATATTTATAACAATTTCAGTTATTAATTATAAACAATTTTAAATTGTTAAAAAAATTAACCCTATCTATCTATTAATATATTTCATATAACATAATGTACATTTATACTTCTCTTGTATGAAAAGATAAAGCAAACTGTAACATTCACATAAATTAAATACTGTTACACGCCTCTAGAAAATGCAAGTTTTAAGTCATTAACTCGAAATGTTACTGAACGCAGTTGGAGGCTGCAGATAACATCTTAATTTTTTAATGCTTATCTATTCAGACAGGTTTATAAACATAATAATCAGTTTTAATGAGTAGATAAGCAATAATTTTGGATTTATTCGGCACTTGTTGCAATTGAGGTGATAAAAATATCAAAGAACATGAAAACAACATAACTGTTTATGAAATTAATCTAGCTATTATCATGTTAAACAGTCTCATATTTAGGAAAATAATCACTAAATATGGATGCACAGAATGGATGATCAATATGAGTACTATAATTATGAGGTTATTCCTCACACTTGTGTGTCGGAACCCAGAATCTGCTGTCTTAAATTTGCTCATCTATTGTAGATGTTCTCGACATTAAGCAGTAATGACAATTCAGTTACCAGCAGTCAGAGGCTTTATCGCAGCTGTAAATGTTTAATAAAACTTTATCTATCTAAATCTTTTGAACTTAACAGATAATAAGGGGCTATTCTCAAAATGTTGATAAAGCATAATGTGGCAAGGATAACACTGCCTGTGATATTAGTGTATGATATTTATTTATAATTCATGCCTTTCATAAATTACTGTTTATTGAAAAATAGAAATAACAATTATGGTAATAATGATAGGTAGTAGCTACTTACATTTCATTTGGTTTTTTCTTTGGCAACACTTTTCCATTGCTTGGAGATTTTGTACCATTTGGTACAACAATTTTACTATTTACATCCACTTTTGGAGTACTGCTGCCAACAGGCATTGTTATATTTGGAGTATTAGCAATATAAACAGGTTTTAACAATACATTGTTTGTTTGGGGTATAATTTGTTTACATGGTACTGTTTTCATATCTCTTTTTGGTAACAGAAAACTTACTAGTTTTAGGTTACTCCCACTTTTATTGTCTTGCTTTTTAAGAATTCTAGGTTTAAAATCATTTTCTGTGCGATTTACAAGGTTATTTTCTAGTTTGCCGCTATTTTCATAAAACTTCTTGAGAGTATCACTCACTGGTTTCTGAATGTTAGAATCATTTTGTGCAACAACGTACGATCTAGCCTGCAAATATTATTTAAATGATAAATAAAACAGCAATCAAACTATAGTTTTAACAATAATTAAAATAATAGCACGTACCTGGGTTATGTTTGGATCTTCAACAAAGTAAATTGGTGTATATTGACATGAATCCCCAACTATGCTGCTACTAGGTGTTTCCATCTTAACTCAAATATAATTTGATGCAAAATTATATGAAATTTATTTTAATTCTAATCCATTTTGAAAAAGATTATAAAACCGATTTTAATTACAAATTTATTATTGTGATTTCTGAATTTGACATACAATGACGTTCACGTTTCTACTCTCAATGTTTCCATGTTCGATATTATATTTACCTTTATTTCAAAATGAACACAAGGTCTGGCACGTACATACGGAAATGCTTAACGGAATCCTTTTTCGAAATTTAGAACTTAGCGAATCAATGCAAATCTTTGGACCTGCCACCAAACAACGATCAGAAAATTTCTACATATCTAATAAATATGTTTTATATTTCAATTTATACCTACATCAAATTTTAAATAATTAGGTAACTTATTATTATAATTTTCCAATTTTGGGTGATATTTTTTTCTTTTACATGTGTTGTCAATCTAACTATGAAAAACTGCTAAACCAATTTTCGTGAAATCCGGTACAATCATATAGAGCAATTTGGATTAACACAGGATAGCTTTAATCCCGAAACAATGTTCCTGCAGGACGACAGCAACAGGCAACAGCTAGTACTATATACCTAAATAGAAGATTGCCGCTCTTGATACAGAAATACAATTTTAACTAAAAACAAAAGTGCCTTAGCCTCAACGCGAGTTTTGTCTGATTGCACACAACAACTTGTGAACCAGCGGTATATGAATTAATGTTCTTAGTAAATTGTGGTATTGCGGTTATGGTCGAATTTCTATGTTTGTTCTGTGCCCTTATGTATGACCGTGGTATTAAAAGGATGTGGTGTGTGTGGCAGACAAGAAGATACAGTCAACCCTATTTTCACAGTTCTAAACTTTCTCTTTTCAAGGTTCGAAACTCTTCTAGACTTGATGTGTCCATCTGTCCGTCCATACGTATGTTATAGCCACTTTATTCCTAATATGCTAAGACGATGTATTCAGCCGAAACTTGATGATGACAGAAAAATTTATCCTGTGATCCATTTTATAATTTTTTATCAGTATAATATTTTACATTATTTTTTTTTAAATCAGCTCACATAAACTTGTACCCTAGAAGTATGTTAAATGTCAGTAATAAATACTTGATAGGGGTGTTCAAGTTTTAGCTCTTTTTTATTTGCTCAAAAAAATTTATAAAAGCGGTCATTAATGAAATTTTTTAAATTTTTCAACATCAAGAAACACATTTTAGTTTAAACTTTAAGTCTCCTTTCATATGTTTTCATGTACATATATTACTAACGTACCATACTACAAAATTTACCAATTAAATGACCTTGGTAGAACTTATTTATAACTTATCTATTTATTACTATCCAATACTTTGTTTATCCATTTTTAAAAGTAAATCGACATATTAGTGGTGATTTTCCCTAATATTAATAAAACTAGTTGAAATTGGTAACACTCTATTTTTACTTTTTTTTCTTAATAACATGATAAGATTTACAACTTCATTCTGCATTTCCAAGTGATTCATATAAATGCTATAAAAAAAATATTATTCACTTTAAAGTTTATACTAACGAATATTTTATACTAACGATACACTCATTTTTTTACTTATTATGTAAATAGAATATGACAATTTTGTTGAAAATGAAAAAAACCAGGGTAGTAATTAGCTCTGTGCTATTAAATGATTTCTAAAAATATATTCTTATTTAGTAAGGTAATTGGTAACACTGCAACAATACAGTGGTACCAAATGAACTATAATTACAGGGGCCCTACCATGAACGCTTAAAGCCTGAGCTTAAAGCAGTATTATTTCCATCTTGCTAAATGTCTGCCTTTATAAGCAACTCTATGGTATACGTCATAAGGTTGTCTTTCTCGACTGACAATTAGTATTGTTAAAATAGTACTGTTTTAAGAGCTTATGGTAACCCCCAGTAGATCTAACTAGCAATAAAAATACAGAGTTTATAGAACACTGCATTTTTGAGCAACACTATTTATATTTTATAAATAATACTGATTTTAAATCGGACATCGTCTCATTAATAAAAATCGCTTACTAAAAGTTTTATTAGACTCTAGCCTTTTTGGTAACTTTTTAAATTTTTTTTGGTAAAAAAAATCAATCAAAACGTTAATTATCAAAACGTTGTGTAAACGTTGTGTGTACCTATTACTGGCAGTGCTGCAGTAGTTTCATTAACTTATACATTTATATAACTAATTCTATGTCCCAATTGAAAGGTTTTTGAGATATCTAGTAGATGTAATGTTTTAAAAATGTAATTTTACTGTTTTCTACTGTTTTTTTAAGATTGATCTACTGTTTTTCTATTCACTGGGGTTGGCAACGCTGGACAGGACTGTATTTTCGTAACAACCATCTGGTAACACTGCAACAATATAACCTTTTTCTTTTCTAAAGTCAGGCTCTGTCAAGCTAAGGTGAATATCGAATAAAAATGTTCTAAAAACTAATTTACCCCATAAAAGATGGCTTTTATGTTTTTAAATACGCTTTAGGGCTAAGAAAAATAGTTATAAAAAAAACAGAGGTGCTTCGCTGTACCTAATGTGACCAGTGATTTTAGTGCTCCGACCACGTGTATTATTTCACAATTTCACAGTTTATTTTCATATTTCAGACACGAAAATGACGAACTCCAAGGGTTATCGTCGTGGTACAAGGGATTTGTTCGCCCGCAAGTTTCGTACACATGGAACTATTCCGTTATCAACGTATATGAAAGTATACAAAGTCGGCGACATCGTTGACATTAGAGTAAGTATTTTCACCTACGGCAGATCAATGTGAGATTAAATTACAATAAATTTTAAGTGGAAATGGGTTTGTTTGTGTGGTTCCAAAGTGGAAATGGCAGATTTCATGTTAAAAATGGTTTTGCTGATATTTCGTAAGCAAAATAAATAACCAGATTGTCGTCGCTTACGGCTGTATTCCCAACAGTTTATATGGTTCCTTACAGAGTCCAAACACCCACAGCTTTATTGTACTTTTCTTTCTCAATTCTCCAGTGTCTAATTAAAAAGGACCACTTTTATGTTATGTGTTTGTATCGTATTAGTAAAGGTTCGTATACGAAATCTAAGCAATTCTTATCAAGAACAAAAATAAAAATGATTTATTTAAAGAAATTAGTAAAACTACTAAGGTGACAGAATGGGTAAATTAAAATAATTTAAAAATAAATGTTATAAAAACAAAATAGTTGAATTTCAAGCACATTATAGATACTAAAAAGTTAGATGTTATTTTAAATAATACTGCTATAGAGAATGTAGATTACACTTACTTTCTAGGAATAAAAAATTATGAATTTTGTAACTGGAAATCGCATATTGATTCAGTTTGAAATAAAATACTGTAGATAGGTTTGATTAGGTTTCTTCCATTTTGCAATATGGTATTCCTATTTAGGGAAATTCTGCACAATTAACTAGATTTTTTAGAGTTCAGAAGAAGTGTATACATGTATAATGTTATCATTCATGCAAGGGACTTATAATGTTACTTTTACCTTACTTATGTATACTGGTTTTATGCATATTTGTAAAAAAACATTTGCTTCAAACAAATGCTGAAGATGTAGGTTTTGTACAAATGTATGTAACTACATATTATACAGTAACAATTATACTATTATATATATATATTATATATATATTATACATACAGTAACAATGTATGTATGTAGAAACTACATACATACATTGTTACTGTTGTGCCTAACCAAAAACTCAATATTATTTGTAAAAATATTAATGTGTAATGCATGTCCATTCATATTATATATGTACAATCAAATTCCTGATAATCTAAATCACTTCCATTAAAAAGATTTTGAAAGCCTGTTAGAGAAAACATATTGTGTCAAAGTTTTTCTTGTAGACTAGAACAAATAGTAAGGTATTTCTAACATGATTAATTTAATTGTAGAAATCTTGGTTGCCGAGGAGTTTGTTTTGCCGTTTTTTCTCCTGCCCGACTAGGTTTGGAAACAGTGGTAGTTCATAGTAGATAGGGTTAAATAATGAATACAAAAGACAATGTTGTGAACAGTAATTAAATAAATAAATAACTATTTTTAATAATTCTTAGATATTAAAATATTTGCACACCACAAGTAGGTAGGTTTTAATGCCTAAATAATTTTGTAATATTTTTTTAACATTCATATTCCTCAAATAAATATTTCTCATTTTATTTAATAGCAACCGCATGTATTAACAAACAACATTTGTTACCATTATGTCCATTTTTTTGTTGTTACCATTTAGGGATTTTATTATTATTTAGGGATTTACTTATCTATATTGGTCTGTTGATAATATTCACATTTAGCTTTCTACTCCAAAGTGATAAAAATAGTAGTTGATAACTTGCAAGACATTTCTATACTCCATGAATACCCTTTAATTTAAAAAATTAAACAAAAAATAATATTTCAGCAGTTTTAAAATAATAATTTCAATTTACAGGGTAATGGTGCCGTACAAAAGGGTATGCCACACAAAGTCTACCATGGTAAAACAGGTCGTGTCTACAATGTGACTGCACATGCTCTAGGAGTTATTGTGAACAAGAGGGTGCGTGGCAGAATCATCCCCAAGAGGATCAACATCCGCGTTGAGCATGTCAAACACTCAAAGTGCCGTGAGGATTTCCTCAAGCGTGTCAAGGAGAATGAAAGGTTGCTCAAGGAAGCTAAAGCAGCAGGAAAGACTGTAAATCTCAAGAGACAGCCCCAGCCACCAAGAGCTGCACACATTGTCAAGGGATCAGAAAAACCAGTACTACTTGCTCCTATCCCATATGAGTTTGTAGCTTAAGCAGAAATAAATATTTTTAAGTTATTGAAGAGTTTTTATATAACAATGCCTACTTTACAGATCTAAATTTTCTAAGAAAATCTTGTCACAATTTGGCGTAAACTGGTTAACTAAACCTATTTTAATAAAATTTTGTAACTATAACTTAGTCCTTGAAAGACAATAATAGGTGCCCATGGAAGAATTAATGAAAATAGTCTAAAACTCAAAATAAATAATAACGAGCGAGTACAGTTAGTTATCATTTTGTATGCCATAATAATTGAAACTAACCTGCTGCTCTTTGAACACCTCTTAACAATATTTTTGTTTATAGCAAGTGGGATAAATCCGTCAGTATATGCAATTTTTTAATTATAAGATGTATGTAATAGCCAAATAGATTAAATGTACAGTAGTATTATTTAAATTATGCGCTTCAGCTACCTATATTCGTCAAACTTCGTATATCTGAATGTATTTTTAAGATATCTGTATAGAGTTGTTATTATTACACATATCATTTTGCTTAAATTTAGGTTAGGTTAGCCAATTGAAAAATAAAAAGAGAGTAAAGCCGAAGCGCATAATTTAATACCTACAATGCGTGGAGTGTGCTTAAATAATAACTGTAACCTCTGCCATTTTCACAAATTGTATGAAAACGCGTTAAAATTCCACGCTTCCACGGAAACCCCTTTACTAAGCGGAATCTTTTGGCTATTATCGCTATAATATACCGGATCAGTAGGTACCCTGCCATCTAAACTGACAGGCAAGGTCTGAAGGTACCTTCAGCCAAACCTACCTATCTGCCAAATTTCATTACAATCGGTTCAGTGAATTAGGCGTGAATCGCGGTTGGAATATAGCAGATCACACATGCTAGAAATGCGTTTTTTATTATTATACCTATTTTTTATCTTCAATGTACAGAATTCACTAGATTTATTATAAGTTTTTTTGTGATAGTTCAGCAAAGAAGCACACAGGTCTCCTGATAGTAGGAAACAACCGTAGCCTAAAGACAACATCGATGTTACAGGTGCGTTGTTGTCCTGCGGCCTGGTTTATTGTGACCGGCTACCCCTACCTTCCGGACCGAAACAAAACCGAATTAGAATGGCGGCAGGAATAGACAAGGCGGTGTATCCCTACCCGAACAAGTTTCTGCAAAGAAATTACCATCAGTGGTCTTGTTACTTATGATCCGTTTTGCTTTAGCTCGCGTCTGATGAGCTGTCAGTCTTAAGTTTCATTTTTTATCCTCAACCTATAACACAATTAAGTTTGCGATCACCTTCATCTGAAACTTTTGTCTATCTCACTTCATTGCTAGCATTTTATATTTAATTCTTTTCTTTTGAAAGCTTTTGCAGATTATGGAACAAGCTCAATTAGACAATAAGTAGGTTATAAGATGCTATTCACAAAGAAAACTCGTGAATATATTTTTGAAAATGAAATCATTTAGTACTATTCTAAGTATTGTTTGGTAGTGTCATCAGCCCTTAGTATATACTCTGTAGGTATATGTATTTATTTCTCTCTCATACACCAGACCAAGCTTAGCAGCGTATGCTGATAAAAAAGAGACGGTTAACTAATGTAGGAGGTAATTTAAAAGTAATTGTGATTTTGACTGAATATAAGGAAAAAAAGAATCTTGCTGATAATGAGTTTTGCCTCTACAGGCTATGCCATTCTTTCATGGGCCACTGTATACCTTTTACAATAACTTTCTCAATTAATTAATTAAAAAGTATATTATAGAACACCTTTCACTAACTAAATTTAAAAATATATCAAATTGAAATTTATAAATAAAACGACCGGTTGTACTCCAGGAATGCCGACAGAAGTGAAAACTTGAATATTAACGTTGTGCATTTTTGATATTTTGGAATGAGTAGGGAATAATTTCGCACGAATTGCTTTAATTATCAATCAGTATGAAAGTACCTACTATAATTTATGTGGTAGAATACAATATTAATTTATTGCTATCGTACACAAACATGACAACACGAACATTCGCGCAAGCGCCCTGTTCCGTCTTACGAATTTTCGATCAGGGGGGTTACCATAAGCTCTTAAACAGTACTATTTTAACAATACTAATTGTCAGTCGAGAAAGACAACCTTATGACGTATACCATAAAGTTGCTTATAAAGGCAGACATTTAGCAAGATGGAAATAATACTGCTATAAGCGTTCATGGTAGGGCCCCTGGACTTAGGTCACGTGTCCTGACGCGAGTTTAGAAGTTTTTACCCATTCCAAAAAAAGTGCGCATTGCCGCTCAAGTAGTTTCCACTTCAAAATTTAATATACTGTAGCTGAATATTAATTTAGTCTATTGCTGGTTTATTCGTATTAAATAAACCAGGGAACATATATTATTTTTAAAGTAAAGAAAAAAGACAAGCCCGTTGAGTTTATTTCGCCGGATCTTCTCAGCGTGTGGCTGAGTTCCGATCGGGGGTAGCCGGTATGTACCTACACAGACTAGTTAAGAGGGAGATGCAGGGACGGCGTTTGGGTATGGGCCAACCGCCCAGAGCTCCAAAATGTAAAAAGATCCTGTACGCTATATATTATTTTACCTTTTATTATGGTATTGAACAGCATGTAGGGGGCGCCGTATAAATTACGTCCTGGGCGCTGCTATTACTAAAACCGCTAATGGCTTCGTGCACCTGTTTGAAATAAATGGTTTTCTGTTGTGGGTGGTAAGACCCAAAAATAAGACTGGGACGCATCAGCAACATTTAAGGTTAGAGAGAGAAGGTTTAACCCACTTCGAAAAAACAGAAGTTTCTCAATCTGTGTCTTTAGTACTGACTGCTGTCCGACCGAAATTGGGTTTTCAGCCAAAACTGAACTTTAGGCGTTGCTCTCAGTTTCGGCCAAGTCTCAGTTGGGCCAAACAGAAATTTATCTTTTAAATTTCTACTAATAATTAAATATAGTCTACTTTTCCCTATAATTTTTATATTCACAACTACGTACGACCAGTTACATAGGTAACTAGTACAGGGATAATGAAATAAGTCGAATAAAGTCGAAACCAGATTTTATGACCAAAACTGGCCAATATTAAAACTGTAATTTTTGGTCATTCACTTTTAAGTTTTGCCACTTTTTGACGGGTAATACTTTAGGTTTTCTTATTCGAGGGACAATTTCTGGGATCTGATAATTCTGTTCTTGTTCGTATGCATTTGCAACTACTACATAGTTCTATTTAAATATAAACTAATTCCGACAACTGGTTTTTGATTTATTGCTACTAATGCTTTGAGAGACACAAAAAAAAATGTAAATGATTTTTATGGTTTTGATGAATTCAATTTGTTGATGAAATGTAGTCAACATAACTTATAACATGCGAAAATATTAAAGTTGAAAACAAATAAAACCATTAGAAGATCACATTTTTTTATTTTAAAATTCATATTTACAGATTTCTGTATTAGGTGAAATAAAATAATGTTCAAACCAAACGATTCAATAATTTATGCCGTTCCAACGTTAACAACAAGGCATATTAACATAGTTACAGTGACTATCTTACTGACTAAAACCAACTGGACTCAATAGCTAGCATCTCTAGATTGATAAAACAATATATATCCTGTCTCAGAAGATTTCTGTATATCCGAAGTTAGGCCGTAGAAGTCTTCTATGGCGGAGGCATCAATTTTCTGTAAAAGAGGAAATACTTAAATTGTTTACCAGAATATTGTTTGTTGTAATATTTATGTGTAGCTGAACCGTCATGCGCTGCCCTGTCATAACTATAAATATTTAATTCTTAAAATTTGTAATGTTGTACTAAATTTACATTTTTTTCCTTCATAAAACCCTCTTGACTGTAATTACCAAAAACAAAAGAAGTAGCCAAATTATTATTTTCTTCCCTGCGATGCAATAACCAAAGAAAATAGTATAGTCCGGTGAAGTTGTAAAAACCTCGCGATTAGCAAAATATTAACCATTACATAAAAAGGAAATCTTGTATTAGTTAACAATATTGTAAATTATGTGTTCTGAATCTACGTATTCCGAAAACGTGAATAAAAATAAACAATATTAAATATGGTTATTGTAGCTATAAAGACTGGCATCGGCCTCCTAGTTGAAATATTAACACTTTGACTGTCCCAATAATATAGTTGCTTCTCTATTACCAAATGTCCAATACGTTATGTCAAATGCATTAAATGTAATGGGTCGAGCGTGGATTGCCGAAGTCTCAAAAAGTCGAGTAATCTAAGTCGTCTAAATCGCAATTTGTCTGATTATCTAAATTACCTGTATCTCACTTTGTACACATCGCAAATCGTCTTAGTCGCAAAATGTCTAAATTTTTCAAATAAGCATGGATCGGGCTAATTACACAATTTGATTCGTATTACGACTTTTTAAGTGTTGCAAAAATGAATAACAACAAAAACATACATGCTATAACTTTTAATTACTAAAATTGTAAAAACTTGTAATCAATACATCAATTTTATTTCTTAATTTATTATATTTAATTTGTATTATATTTTTAATGAAGCCACATAAAAGTACTCCGATTTTGTTTTTATATATACATACTGAGAAAAGAGGCAAAATTAAAAGATATTAAAATAAAAAACCATTTCTTTGAACGGTCTCATAGAAAGCGATGAGACATGAATCGGCAATCCACGCCCGACCCACTCTAATGTCGGTATAGCGTTATTAAATATATGTAAAAGTTTAACATCGATTGACAATTATTGTGACATAACGCCTTCATCCATTCACGTCTTCAATTGAATTAACAAAAAATTAACAACATTATGTTGTGATATTATGATCAACGCGATATACTACACAGTGCATTTCATGTTATGCACTGACGTGTCGAGCCAGCATTCATAACGCATCCGACCTCCGCTTCGTGCAGACGCCTGGTGACCACACGTTTCACAGCCTTTATCAAGGCTGTTGTGTCTTGCCACTGCCGAAGTGTGTCTTTTGTTTTTAAACCATACATCGATCAAAGACGAAAGTTTTATTATACCGTACATATACGTATTATCTAACGCCAACTAAGTCTGCCCTCCTCCATCACTCTCGTTCCTGCCGTTCGCGGGTCGCA
>NJDD01000383.1:145889-195362 GCA_002245505.1 Calephelis nemesis
TTCCAAAAAAAAAAAAAAAAAGTCGAGCCAGCTACCCAGTGCATTACATGTAGTGCATAGACAGTTAGTGTTAAAAGTGCTGTAATTTATTTATTTTAAAACTGATTTTTTTTTATATTTTTTCAGTTGCATATTTAGGAAATCTTGGCACAATTTCGAGCACTCTTTCATTCAATAAACTTGAGCTTGCTCACCCATCTGCTGCATAAGTTAGGGTTGCAAAAATAAACTGGCTTCTAATGGTCAAATTCGACCATGAAATTAACAAAGTAAAACATATTAGATGGCTTATCCTAGGCTTGTATTTTCTGAGTTCCAACCAACATCCGACGAAAATAGAATGCGCTGATTGCAATAGTGCAGCGCACACGTCCTGCATGAAATTATCTATTGGTGTCCGATTATCGGGGGCTCCCCATAAACTCTGACGCAGAAACCCTCAGCATCAGAAAATCGATTTGCTTGTTCAGCTCCTCACGGTGAAAAAAATGATGGGACTCACATCGACCATGTCGTCGTCGAAAAGTAGCCAGAAGCCGTGACTCTTGACGATGCTGATGTAGTGGCCGCGGTTGGGCCCCGAGCCGCAGTGTACCACCACCGCCACCAGGTCGTACAGCCGGTCGGGGTTCACCGCGTCGTCCGACTGCCGCACACACACATACATACAATTATTTTTACAATTTCATTTCTTTATAGAACATAAGCCAACCGCTTTTCTACCACGAAGCGGCTGGTAAAACGAGAGAGCCACTTTGAAAAGTACAGACGCCATAACTACTTAGTTTTGAGATGATGCATTTTGATTGATCTACCACCTCACTAGATCCTGCCACCATTACGCTCGAGATTGCTGCTGTCATGTTTAGAGTCGAATGGTAGTATTCCGATGACTTGATTCACTTCACTCAAGGGCTTACCGTTTCGTCTATCGACTTTCGTGTCTACAAACGACAAATGGCCCAACAGGAAATCCTACTTATTTGTAAGTAAATAACTTAGTAAATTAAAAAAAAAACAGGTATTTCTTCATCTTATATGTCATGGTAGTTTGTAAAAATAAATAGTACTCCAGCTTGAGATGTATGTCATATCGGTTTAAGAATGACGTCACTACAGCACAGAAGAAGGTGTTATACTACTAGTACAGAAGTAACACTATTACAAAACTTGTATATGTTACACATGCAAACAAAATTTTAAATTAAAACTTTATTTATAGGCTCATATTGTACTGACTGTCGTCGGAATGTTAATAAACACGCGCCGAAAACAGTTAGTTCCAGCCGGTTAAAGTTTGGGACTAATAATATTATATTCTAGGGTCCGATCAATCTTTTTTTTAATCCAGTTATATAAGCAGACAAATTTCCACATATTAAAAAAGGCCACACAGACCAGAAGCGATTGGCAGTCAGCAGAAAGTGATGATTTTTTTTATGGGATAAGACTGCAAACAACGTAAAAGATAAACATAGCCTATAGACAATATTAATGTTACAGGTGCATCGCTGTCCTTGGGCCGAGATTTTAGGCCTATTTTGCAAGTCTGTCGGCTCCCTTCAGGACCGGATTATGATACTGCCATAGAAAGGCCGTAGATCACTGCCTGGGCTAGTTGCTGAACAGCACTCTTATCATCAGTGGTTTTGTTGGTGATGGTCCATTTAACCGATGCTCGCCTGTTACGCTGTCAGACGGGAAGGTCTTAAAATCTACATAGGGGACCCAAATTATTACGGGGCATATACCCCATTTCATGGAATTGAGAAGTGATACCCTTGATTGTAGAAGATAATATCATTAAAACCAAGTAAAATTTGTTAAGGTTGAACCACACTTAATAAACGAACAAATAATACTAATAAAAGCTCATTAAAATTATCTATCAACAAATAAAAAAAATATACATAGACTTACAGTGTTAAATAACCTTAATTCCAATGGAAATACGACTCGGTGGGATACTTTGATATGTCTATTATACTGCTCCATATATTTAAACCGCTTCAAATGCAAGGCCAGGATCAGAGGTAGTTTCTTGACCCTCATCCGTTTCTGGGCTTCCTGATAGCTGCTACAATTGTCACACTTAAACTTATTATCATTACATAATGTTTCTGTATCACTAAAGCATTTGAGACAGTGCGTTATACTTGTGTTCTGATCAACATCTACCTGAAATATTAAATTATGGGTCAATGGATCTTAGAAATGGAATTTCCACAATCTACTTAATCTACAAACTACGAATTATTGTAAGAAAAAATTACGAATTATTGAAAGCTAAATTAATGTATGTTTTTGTTTAGCATTAGTAGTGGATTTAGTAGTTTTGGACACATTGGCACAATAGCCAACATTTGGACTAGTTTCGACTTGGATTAGCAACCCTACTAAATATATAAATAATTTTAAAATTATTTAACATTACATCATAGAAATATATGAAATATAATATTTCCTCATTGATGATTTACATTATAGATTTTTTCAATTATTATTTTAAATTTTTTTTCTAAACAGATTCTATTGCTTGAGTACATTATGTCCACGCGAGCGAAGTCATGGCGAATTACTAATTTAGTTAAAGTATTATGTACCTGTAAGTCAAAGAAATGTTCATCCTTGCTACTGACAGTTTCGCAGTTCAGACATCGGGTCTCGCTGGTGAGCGTGCCCTGGAATATCTCGTGCACCCAAGTGGGCTCTGTACTCTGTGGCACCGTACCATTACACGTCACACTCTCTCCTGACCCTGTTGTTTTTTGGATTTTAAGAGTACTTTGGTTCCTTTCAGCTGCAATAGAAAGTGCATAACATTAAACTAATTTGGTAATTTGTTATTTAAGAATAATTTAATAAAATATGCCAGGTGCCATCTAATTCTGGACGAGATTTTTGAAATTATACGAGTACCTAAGTTTTATCATTAAAATAATTACATATAAAAACATTAAAAATTACATGCAATGTAGCTAATAACTATCTCTACGTCAGCTTTCAAAAAAAAAAAAAAAACTAGCGTTGAAATCGATCCATCCGTTCAAAAGTTTTGATGTTACAAACAGACTCAATTCAAAAAAACACAATGACACGTCAAATTTATAACACCCCTCTTTTTCTATTAGATGTTAAAAATAAGGAAAATACTGTTATGCGGCAGGGGTTGATTTGGTTAAAAAATGGCACTCGAATCCTAAACTTCAAACACATTTACATACATATCTTCACGCTAAGTTTTTTACGAGGTAGGCAGAGAGTAACGAGTGCCAAACCTTACAATCCTGACAAACATGTCTGGCTTCCATCACATTCATTATTTTTTCATTCAAGCACGCCGGTTTCGGAGACTCTTGACACCACCCTCGGATAACATCTGAGTGATTTAACCATAACCATAATAATAATCAATATTCCTGGACAAATCACACAAATTGAATCTAACCCCAAAGTAAGTAAATTAGATGCTTGTGTTATGGGTGTTAGTCAACGATACTATTACATAGAAATACTTAAATAGATACCAGAATATATTAACCCAGACCCGGAAATCCAGACTCAGAAAAGAGTAACAAGTCGGTTGGAGCCATATCTGGTGAATATGAAGATTACACGATGGTACTTGTAAAGTGTTTTGACAAAAAATCGTTAACAGTTATAGCCTTGGGCGAAGGCGCATCACTGTGGTTTGAGTTTTTGGAGAGAATTCAGGTCTTTCGGGAGTAGTCAAGCGGCAAGATGTTTCATACCTAAATGTTTAGTTAAAATGGTACGGATTAACTCGTGAGATACAGAAAGTTCGGATGCTATTTCTCTCTCACTGTTTCATTTACATTTGCGATGTTAACTTCAGTTGCTGACAGCGAAGCAAATTTTAAAAAAGCGAGAGCCAAGGGCGTACGACGCTACTACCGACTCATCACATGAGGGGCAAATGTTTATATCCCCTCTTGTGTTGGCGCAACTAAGAATCAAGCAACAAAAAAAATAACAACTGAGCGTCGCTGTGTGCTGGTCAGCTTGTTATGGGAGTGCTGTCACAAGATCTTCTTCCGAATCAATTAATAGTATTGACGACAACGCCAGATGAAATCATCAAGACTTTTAAAAATCAAAAAGCTGTGGAACTGATGTAATTCCGTTGGAATCATGGTGTGCCAATCCTTAGCGAAAGTTACCACCCCATAGATTTCGCTAAGGAAATCCCTCACTACTGGAGGCTGAGTTTTGTTACACTGCTCGACAAGGTCAAGGCCTCTTTCCAGGAATAAAAAACTAGAGTAAAGATGATGTCGTAAACCATGACTAAAAGTAAGTATATATAAAAATATGATCGTACTAGAAAATTAAAAAAGCTGCAAAAGCACGAAACCGCACTGCAATACGGCTTGTTCTCCGATTTACAACGCCAATCATTTACTACGTTTTGCCTGTAATTCACATTGACTGTCGTCGACTCCTAAGTAGTGGACAACTTGAATATAAAACTTATTCGGAATGTGGCAGTGATAATGTTAGCTTCGTTTCTGTGCATTCGAGTTATAACGACGTGTTCAAACAAGACGGCTTCCTTTCTTCTCAAACATACGTAGTACGGTACGGAGCGTAGGGAAGCTCCGTGTGTATGAACTTATAGCGGAATAACACTAAAAACTTTGAAGAAACCCCCACAAATCTTACATGTAGCGTAGTTCAAGTCAGCCGTCAAACCAAAAACACCTCATTAAATTCGGTTAAACCATTTGAAAAATTATGATGCCACCGACAGACATACTCACACAAAGATACATGAAAAGACAACCCTCGTTTTCAAATAGTACGTCGCCTATTGACAATTTTATGACAGCAGGAATAGATAAGGTGGATTGTACAATTACAAGGAAGTCGGTGGAAACTCCTACCACCTAGATCGTTTGTCTACACAAGTGGGATAAAACAAATGTCACTAGCATACAATAGGGTCGCTCAATAGTAATGCAAAAAAGTAAAACACATAGAAAACATAAACATACACTTGCTTTATGAGTCACAGGACAACCACACATTTGTCAACGTAATTTGTTATTTTGTCATTTTTTGCATTAACAATGTCTATAATATGCCACAATATTCTCTTCTCTTATAAAAAACACACACAAAAAAAGGCATGAGAAGTTTTATTTAACTGTTTAACTTTCAACTATAAATTGTATACTGACTCAAACACTCACCTAATATAATTTCATTAATATGATTGATTAGAAAATTGAGAAACTCGTGAGCATCTTGCTGCATATAATTATCAAATTCCTCTGAAAAATACAATTTTTCAAAATTAAATATTATGTTTAATGTTACAAATTTAGGAACCAAGATTTATTCTGCAAAAAATTATTACATTATCAAGTTAAATAACTTTGTAGGGCTACTCTTGGGAAATTGGACCCCCTCGTTGGTTGAGTGGCTGGCACACCTAATTACACTGACTAACCTCGAGGCTCAAGTTTGATTCTTGTCGGGGGCAAGCATTTGTGTGATGAACATTTAGATGTCTGCATTTCTAGTATCTATTTAAGTATTTCTATGTATTATTAGAATTGTCTAACACCGTAACACAAGAATATAATAATTAGCTTACTTTGGAGTTAGATTCAATTTGCATAACAAAAAAATCTTTACTTGATTGTAATTTGTGTCAGTTTTCACTTTTGAACACAAGTGACACAAATCTGATTCCAATTCTAAATTTTGCATGACATAAAGATTCAAGGGTAACCCTACTATTCATTACAAATTTTAAGTAATCACAAGATGTTGCCCCATATCTATGACTGTACATTATATGTGTATTGATTTTAATGAAAGACAAGAACTGAATATTTGGCAATGCCCTAGGGCAAAAGTAAGGAACAGAGAACATAGTCTGTATTAGAAAATTGAAGAAACACATTATCTTTTATTGCCAAATTCAGAGGCATATAAAGTCAAATTCAACACTAGTTTGCTAGACAACAGGTATTTAGAGACATTTTAATTAAAACAGTTATTTGCATGCCACATTTGATACAAAAAAGTAATTCAATTAAATTTACCTTTTTCTTTCCTCAACCGGGCAATAAACTTTTTGGGTGCAATTGATCCTACTTTCTTCTTCTGTGTTGCTATACTATAAAATAAATCTGCTAGACATGTCAATAGTGTTTCTTTAGTTCTTTTGTTTTTGGCCTTATATTCCAATACCTTTTCTCTAAATGGACGACAGAAATACAATGCCTGTAGTACAGAATTGCTGTAACATGTATTCCCAAACTGTAAAAAGTAGACAAAACATAATTTTAATTTATGGTGTTTAGTTGTAACTGTGTTTAGCTACCTGTTGTGGCTATTCATAATAAGCACCAAAGAGGCTGACGCATCTGTATTTAAAATATTATTTGTCACTTCTTATCTATACAACATTGATTCCATTTATATCATATGATGTTTAAAAGTTTATCTTAACAGCTAAGTTGTTTCTTGTTAGACACTATTATGTAGATGAGAATATATTTATAGGAAAATGTCTTGGTTTGGTTTAATGTTCAAATTGTATTAATACATCATGGACTATACATATAAACTTTGAAATCTTTTCAAATATATTGTGGTTAATGTGTACAATATTTGATTTAATGAGGAAAAACTAGTCTAAATTCTACCCAAATTTGCTAACCAAAAAAAGGAAATTGTGTTTGACTAAATAACTATGAGCATTGTTATATTCATTTCAGCTCATAAGTATACAAGCTATGTTTATTGTACTTTCACTGCATGTATAATGAAAGTGACACATTTTAGTAATTTGTTTCGCATGCAGAAATGTGTTCATCTTTTAAACATTCTTACAGTACTTACATTAACCAATCCAAAGTAATGTTCATTCGGTGGGAATTGTTCTGACCCGATATCTCGCTCTAGTTGTGATATATTTGCGCCCTGAAAAAAAAATCTTGACCTGTAACTGTTGTCTCACGGATTCCCATATGCACAATTCACTAAATTATTTAAAAATTGTATGTTTGTTTATATGTTAATTTCGTTTACCATTCTCTGTTGGAAGTTAAGGCCGAGATCCTGACATATTGACATTTGCAATCTGGTTCCAAATACTTCTAGGCGTACCACGCGACTAGGAAACAAACTCTCTGTATTTACATGAACAATATAAAATTTGTTTTTAAAGAAATCATTTTATGATTTTGATAATAATGTAAAGATCTTTCAATTTTGCTAAAGATTTTCTAAAATATTCTAAAGATTTTGTTCAGACAACAATTTTGTAGGTATTCGTTCTCTCAATATGTCAAACTTAATTGTTGTTTGACGTTTCTAGTATGACATTTGATTAACAGTTGTGACAACTCAGTCATTAACAGACAAAAAATTAAAATAAATAAAAAATAAAAAAACTTTTTAGAAAAAGCTTTTACATACATACAACTTACAAGCATTATACACAACTTATTTGATCATAAAAGCTTGTCGCGCGATTTTCTGGTGTGATTAAATAAGTACCCACATATTGATTTTTGTAAAATCAGCTAAGGGGCCGTCCATTAATCACGTGAAGCTGGAAAGGGGGAGGGGAGAGGTAAGCCAAAAATCACGAAGTATCACGAGGGGGAGGGGGGGCTATAGCGTTTATCACGTGTATTTATTTTATCACTAGCTTCCGGCCGCGACTCCGTCCGCGTGGATGTCGGTCTTCGCGTGATAAAACTGTAAAATTAAGTTTCTATAAATTTTAAAGAAAGAAAAAATTTCGCCCCAGACAGGATTTGAACCTGTAACCTTTCGTCTCAAGCCGACGAATGCTCTAACCAATTGAGCTACTGAGGATTCAAGTCCCGTGGCGAAATTTTTAATTCCTTTCAAACCCGTTAACGCGGGTAGTTATGTCCTATAGATACACAATTCTGAGTACCCACCAAATGAGTTTATCACCGATGAAATTCACATTTTTGGAATGGCCATAACTTTTCGTTACGTACATACATATACGTGTACATAAATATACGTGTAGGATGGGGGGTAACCTTAAACATCACGATGTATCACCAAGGGGGCGGGGGGAGGTCAAAAAATGCTAAATTTAACCTCACGTGATGAATGGACGGCCCCTAAGTTAAAACGAATAAAGTTTTCATTTTATTAAATATTGATCATCGCGACATGCTTTTATGATTATGTAAGTTGTGTATGAGGTTGTTAGTTCATAGTTAATATTTTTAAAGAAAAAAAAGGTGTGTGTGCGATTCACACACGATAGAAGTGAAATTTCAGTAAATCGAATGAGATGAATATACATTATTTATGTCTCTTACCTGTCATTTTTCCATTGCACCCGATTTGAAATCACCACGATTCTAAAGAAGTTTATCTTCAAAAATTATATTAATTAATAATAATATTTTTTTTCAGAGCATTTACTTATGTAAAAGCTTTTTGCTGAAATAAAAGCTGAAAGCAATGGAGATACATAATCAGCCCCAAGCTAGCATTATTTTTTAGCAACTTAGCACATTTAGAAAAAAAAGCAAAGCATGTTCCTCTGGTGTATTATTCTACCTGTGACCATCATGAGCACGTTCTCCTTAAAAGAAGTGCCAACACGGAATTTTTTATTAAAATGTCGAAATATTTGTTGTTTAAAAAGCTAGAAAAATCAAAGACTAAAATATGTAGTCTTTGATTTTGACCTAATGAGGTACCTATCCTAAGATAGACTATTGTAGTCTTTGCTCTAAGAAAAATCTTTAATAAAATCATGATCAATTATTTTACTCTTTTGATCCAATACACGAATTATATAGTGCATAATATTATGTAGGTACTTGATCCAATGTTATTCTAACTTGGATGAAGACGTCCAACATCATTGAACAAAAGGCACATTGTACCACAGACTAATTATTAGATTACTAAAATATATGTATGTATATACCAAAGAGAATAATAATATAATCACTACCATAAATTCATGCAAGACAAAGATTTTTTTATGTGGAATGCCACCCTAAGATCGAATCTAAAAAGTGTTTCAAGAGTCAAGACTCGATTAATCGTATCGATTCTCGATTTTGGAAAACCTAGTGACAGTCTCTTTGGTTTTGGCTAGGGACCGAATAATCGAATCGAAAAAATGATTCGATCATCGCCATCGTCATCGACACAGTTCTAACTTCTATCCTGAATTGAAGCGGGATTCAGGAATAGTCAGGAACGAAACGTAAAAAACTGTCATTTTAGTTTAACAAGAAATAGGAAGTTTACGTTGGTTGTGTTGACGTGGCGACTGGCGAGTGGCAATAGGTAGGTACCTAATCTTCGGTAAATGTGTGATACTAATTTATTTCTCAATTAAACCTTATCACATTGCTTTTAGTTGTTAGGTCTACGTTAAACATTAGATTTTAGCATTACTAAAAGGTATGTTGTTTTGTGACATTTGTTTCCCGGAAATTTATATTAAATGTAATATGTAGGTACACCGGCTAATATTTACTAATATATTAAGTATTATTTCTCAAAAAATCACTTAGTTACAGTTAGTAAATTAATATAATAATAAGAAACACAGAACATTCTATTGTAGGTGCATCACAATGTGTTAGTAAAAATTTAAACCAATTCAAAATCTACTTAATATTTTATGCAAGCTTATTTAATTTTAGTTTAAGCATATTGTTACTTATGGTATTGAATAAATAAACCTACCATCGATTTGCCAATTAGTGAAAGATTTGTTTTTTTAAAAGTTGGCAGTCCATAACATAACTTTTACAGTTCAATAATAGAAACCAAAGGATCAAATTTAAGAGTCAGAATATAACAATAAAAATAAGCCATTCAATATTTCTCTTTCTCATTATTATTACGGATAAATAAAATCAATATAAAACTAGTTTTCAACTAGTGGTCTCTCCAAGGTTTTTTTTTGAAAGGTCAGTGAATAAGCACATGGCACTTCTGATGGTAAGACACCAAAAAGTATAGATAATAACCAATTTTTAGACTTAGAGAGATTTTATATAAAATTTTATCAAAATTGGTTAAGCAGTTTTGGAGGAGTATGGTAACAAACACTGTACTTAACACAAAGTTATGTATGTTATATTTTATAGATAGTATGATTTGTTTGTTGTGACTACTTAATGAAATTATTTTAGAAACATGGGCAAAGTTCAAACCTGCACTAATAATCTCAACGACATACTTATATTGATCAAGAACTTTTATAAATTTGTATAATTATTTTTTTAGATAAAATGTTGACATCACTGTTTGTTGTGTTAACTATAACAGCAGCTTTTGCTGGTGTACCTAATCCTGAGGATTCCAAAAGGGTAATGGATCATCTGTCTGATGCAGAACATTATAGAAATGAGCACCACAACAAACAGTTTGACCATGATGCATTTTTAGGTGAAGATCAAGCTAAAACATTTGATCAACTCCCTCCTGAGGAGAGCAAAAGAAGATTGGGGTATGTACTTTTCAGCCTACGTTAAATCTCTTGAAAATCTGCACTTAATGTGTTAAAAATACAAGTCAAACCATTCTTTAAGGTTGAGACTCCATTAGACCAGTACCTGGATCCATTTCTCTTTGAAGGATTTACCCTCTTTAAGAACTGCTTGTTAACTTATTTTAATTATACCCTTTATTCAGATACCAGCTTACCATCCCAGCTTCGCACACTTGGACATGTTTCTTTGTTATTATACATTTAAACCTTCATCTTGAATCACTTTAAATCTATTAAAAAATCACATCCAAAACTGTTGTGTAGTTTTAAAGATTTAAGCATACAAAGAACAGACAGCAGAAAGTGTCTTTGTTATTTATATACTATGTAGTAAATATATTCAAGGCAGTACTGCCTATGTGAAGGAGTATGTTGTTTAAATTAATTGTAGTTAACTCAAAACCTCTTCTAGTGTTTTGTCAGTAGCCAATTTCAAAATCAATTTGTTCCAAACTTTATTAGTCTTGAACTTTCTACATAGGTATACAATTTTATTTAAGTGGGACACTATTAAGCTGTTAAAATTAAGAGAACAAAAACCTCCACAAAAGCCCTTCAAAACTTTTTTTTAAAGTTGATTGAAAGGCCCATCCACAACAAATGCTGTTAGATACGCATAAACAAATTAACAGGTTTTTAGGTGCTGTATTAGGAACCAGATTTTGCATACAAGTAATGCCAGCAAGATATCATGCTGGCATTATTATTTACTTGTACATTCATGTCCAAAGGCGCTTTGCTTGCATTGGAATCATGTTCCAAGAATATTAAATGCCCTTTTAAAGTGTTTTTTTTAATTGCATATAAATTGGAAAATACATACAAATAACTTGCCTAATAATAATAATACTTAAAGTAGGTAAAAGTAGCATTTCAGATTTAATATGGCTAAAAATAAAATACTGAATTGTCTTCTATATGTGCCAAACCTGTCAACTATTGGTCATCCATCTATTCCTTAAATACTTTCAGAATATTGTTAAATGTTATGGATTGTTAGGTTATTAAATAAATAATGTATATATTATAATACCACCATATAATTTATTCCTGCTGTTGGAAAGGCAGTGTGGAAAGCTACTGTTTAGTTTTGGCATGGATAGAAGGGTAGTTCTTTAACTTGTATAAGCTTAACATCTGAGCTGCAAGTTGGCAAAACATATCTGCTTGTTTGCATTCATTTATAATAAAAAGACTTAAAAATATGTTAGTAATATTATTACATTATAGACATCTGTTATACTGATCTATGATGATAATGACATGTGATCTAGGTAACAATCCGCCCACAAAGTATGTGTATTATTAGTTTAATGTAACAATACACATTTGACCTAAATACTTTGTTTAAACCAAAGTCTTCTAAACATCATCTTAATTTCAAAATAAGATGTTCTTATAATTAATGTTAAATGATAAAAAAATTACCTGTTCTTTTTATGAAAAGTAACAGAAAACTACATACAGTTTTTTTCATTTAAGCATATATTTCGTAAGGATATTTCCAAAACACCTTAAAATTTATTAGTCAATCTATCTGTATTAAAGATAAAAAATACATTAATAAAATTTGAATGCAATTTAAAAATTATAGCAAAAAATGAGGGTTTGCTCCAAAATCTTTTTTGCTTCTTATTTTTTCCCTTATGAGAGAGTAAAATACATAGAAGAGCTAGTTTACAGTAAAAAAATTTTTGGAGATTACTAAATTGATTTGATTACATCATCTAAGCATATTTCTGCCATACCATATACATATTATGTACAGTAAGAAACAATGATACGAATCTATACCATAGTACAGGTTCAGATTTGCAAATCATAATTTAGGAATTTCTTTATAGAATGTGAGCTGCAGCCAACTGCTGTTTAAGGAATTGAGCTTATGCTAATAATTACACAGTTTTTCATACTAGATAACACCACTTTATCAAGAGTTCATAAAACTCATTATCATTTTAACCTGTTTTCTAGATTAATTGTTGACAAAATAGATGCTGACAAAGATGGATTTGTGAGTTTGGTTGAGCTAAAGGACTGGATTCGCTATACACAAAAACGGTACATAGAGGAAGATGTTGATCGTCATTGGAAGCAACATAACCCTAATAATGATGACCTTATTACATGGGAGGTTAGTTTCTGCTGTTTTAATAAAAACGAAATTGTTTTTTTATTTAATCTTTTTAACACATAAAAACATTTTTATAAAATATCTATGAGAGTCTAATTAAGTATACATTGGTGTTCTTATCTCCTTAATGACCTATTTCCTGGCAAGGCTTACTATTACTAGTGCTTTGTTACTAAGATATTGTTATTAATTGTTGAGAAGCAATCACTGTTGTCAATGATCTGTGGTAAGTTTCTTGACTTAGACAGGTTATTGAAATTGGTTAACAGAGATTCCTTCCAGCAACACCTGCAAGGAATCAGATGTTGTGAAAAGATTGTTACCTATGAATTTCATTCAATTTTGATATATTTTCAGTGTTAGAAATATTTTTTTATATTTATTACTACATATATAAAATTAATACTACACTCTACCTCAAATGCCATTCTTTTTTTTATTATCAATTATTGATGTTTGACCAGATTCATATGACTAACCAACCTACTAAACTTCTCTTCATAAGCAATAACAGTTTGTATGGGTTAAAGAATTGTTTTGCCTGTTTTCCCTGCAATTTTCCCTGTTTTTCTTTTCATAAGAAACTTTCCTAACAATAACTACAAGTAATACAACATAAGAGAATGAGCAAAATTGTTCCATCAGTTCAGTGAGGACCATATATAAAATTTACATACGTATATAAAATTTGCACTTTTAATTTTGTCTTCCTATTTTATATATATTACTATTAAAGTATTTATTGCAGTGATGTAAAACCTGTGATAAGTCGAATAAAGTTGATTTTATTTTTATATTCTTGTGACTTGCTCAATAATTAATGGCAGCCCTAATGTCGATGACCCCAGTGTATGACTTATTTAAAGCAATTACCAAGATAAAAGTATATTTAAAAAAACTCAGACCGTCGTTCGTATTATACTATTTTTGTTTTCAATGGCTTAAAAACTAAAGAAATAGTTCTTTTATATTTTTTGTAGGTTATTGTAATTTATTTAAGTTACTCTATTAATAGAATTTTATTGAGTTCTGTCATTTTCTGTTTTTCATATGTGTATATGTAATGTACACTGTAGTTTATAAGAATATATACACAATATATAAGAATGATCTCAATCAAATCAGCTTTAAAATGAACAAAATCCAAATTGTAATGGGTCCATTGATTCTAAATTGATGCTGCCATATACAGACATACATAGACATTAAAAAATAAATATTTTTACAGAGTTACCGAAAAAATGTGTATGGATTTATGGATGAAATGAGCGAAAGCGAATTAAGATCGAACACAGAGGGGTTCACTTATGCCAATTTACTCAAGAGAGATAGAAGGAGGTGGCATTATGCTGGTTAGTATGTCAGTTCTATGTTACTCATTAAAATATATCGGTATTATGATATGTTCACAAGTAGTGGTGACCATTTTCCATCAAGTTGTGTCCATTTTCATTTTCATCATTTGTTTTTATAACTGTTTGTTCTATGAAACATTTAATACGAATGCACATTATCTTAGATGCTCCATATAAAATTGCTATAATATTTGGCAGACACTGATCAGAACGACGCGCTGAATCGAACTGAATTTGCCTGGTTCCTTCACCCAGAGGATCACACGGGTATGAGGGATGTTGTTGTATTGGAGACCATGGAAGATATTGACAAAGACAAGGTATGTTTATTGCTTCTAAAGTATATTTATAGCACTAAATGGTACAATTCTTTGAAAAATTGCTGGATATTTTGTAGATCACTACTCATTCCTACATCCACAGAAACTAAAAGAAAAAAAAGTATGTGTGTGTGTCAGCTACGACGCACGATTGGAGTTTATTCTTTACGATATGTATCTTGCAGCACACATGTCTCCTACGGTAGATTTACTTATGTTAATTCTTCTTAAATTAGTATCATCGCAGACATTAGAAGTGTGATCCAAATAGTCAGTATTTTGATAGATAGCGACTCCTGCACGGAGACTATGAAGTATCGCGCAGAAGGAGATCCCGAGAATGAGATACGCTGTCTCATGTATTCCATCTCATTCTTTTACACATTCAATCCTACAGATATATATGTTTGTCTCTTTCTACGTAACGCCTCAACTTTCCGTGTTACACTTGATTTTACTCCTCATTAAATTTCCGTACCGGGTCTTATAACTCAAATCGTTTCTTAAGGAGTAAACTTCAAAAAATGATAATTTGCGGGCTTAACATCAGATCTCCAGTCGCATGTTGGCAATGGATTGTTAGGTCATTTGTCACCATCAAAACTTCAGACTGGTTATTTGTCTACATCACTACAAAGTATAAAACAAAGTCGCGTTCTCTGTCCCTATGTCTCTTTATATGCTTAAATCTTTCAAACTACGCAACGGATTTTGATGCGTTTTTTATAGATAAACTATTTCAAAAGGAAGGTTTATATGTATATTTCATACCCGTGCTCTTAGTAGTAGTAGTATAAATTCCGCTTATAAGTGAAAGCATTTTTTTTCGTTAGAACATGTTCAAATCAGGCAATAAACAGGGCATTTTTAAGATGATAATGATAAATCTGCGCGCGAAGTAAAGTGCTAGTGTCGTGCTAGTGTGCTTGCCAAACGTCTAAATGTATTTATGTTTTATGAAAATCCATTACCAATAATTGGTATGTAATTAATTCCTATGACATTTGCGGATTTGCTCAGATAGGAAAATAACAGAAATAGTATTTGCCTTAGGACAGCGACGCACCCATAACATCTGTGGTGTCTATAGGCCATGGTTGTCTTTTATTATATGGGGAGCCGTTTGCTTGTTAGCTGATCACTCATATAAAAAAGTGTCAACTTATGAAACTATTTGTTACATACAGGATTTTTTTAATCTATAATATAAAAATGAATCGCTAAATGTGTTGGTAAGCGCATAACTTCCGAACGACTGGACCGATTTAGCTAACTTTTTATTATTGTATTACTTATGATCAGGAGAAGGTTCTTACGAAAAGAAAAACCGGGAAAGTTGCAGGGAAAATGGGAAAAATAATACTTTATTATTACTCATACTGAAAGGGTGAAACGAAGTTCGCCGGGACCGCTAGTACTAGAATATCTTTCACCGTTCGTGATTCACAATAGGGTTTTTGACATAAACATAATTTTCTTCTTCATCATAAATCCGATACTTAAATTTTGATGTTCCTAATTTAAAACACGTAACTGTCCTGTTTGAAAGTGGAATAGACTCAATTTACTTGTACCTTTATAATTATATTCTATTTTCCTCACCCTTATTAGCAAACCATTTGTATTTTTTTCAATAAATGTAATTAATATCATATTCTATTTAGTATAAATGGTATTTAACTCTAATAAATTATAGTTTATATTGTAAAATCACTAGAAATTATTTTAACTTTGCAAAGATATTGCTTAATGTTTTTTGAATTGGAATGATGTGGTTTCTAGGATGGTAAAATATCTCTTGAAGAGTACATAGGCGATATGTACAAGCCAGAGGAGGGCGAGAGTGTGGAGGACGAGCCCGACTGGGTCAAACAGGAGAGGGAACAGTTCACTGGATATCGGTGAGTTGCAATATTTCTAGAGTAAATAGTTAATATATATGTAAGCTGGACGAGCGGAGAGTTGGTACATCAGATATTATGTTAAAATAAATTCTGCATGTATTTATGGATTGAATCTGTGAAAACCATACTTTAGACAAGCTAAGTATTTTACTGCGCAATTAGCTATTCTTATATATTTTAATGATTATGATGGCCTACATTTGTAACATTGCATAACCTCTATCACTCGGTGCCTGAGCCATCCAGAGTACCTACTATTGCAAGCCAAATAGCTAACTTTGTTAGCTTTCTCTTGTTATACAGGTTGTTTCATGCCTCAAGGGGTGTTCTGACTATAGTTTAGTTAAATCTATCTCAACATACTCGCCCATTGACCCTTACAAAGGAGCTACCAGACGAGTATGGAGATATAAGTTGGAAGAGATGCGTTATTTCTTTGCATTTTATCCTTTTCGGCGAGTTTGCTTTTCTTTAGACCTATCGGACTGCGTTTTTGCAATTGCTGATATGGTGCATCAGGCAATGGAGTACTAGAATCCAGTTGTTAGACCAATATTAATAACCTATCTAAGATTGGAGATTGTACTATTATAGATTAGTTACCAGGTAATCGCTGTTATTCTCCAATAGTTAACAAAGATATTTAAGCAACAAAACTACTTAAGGCCTTTATTTTATCTGTAGATAAGTTATTGATATTGGCCATGTTACCTGTTGTCGGCAGGGTATGCCTATGCACAAGCAAGCTTGCAGAGGCATAATTAATATGCAGTATATGTAGAATGGGCCACTGGGAAACACTGAAAACCAAATTGCAACAAACGTTTATTTTTTCTTATATTTATAGATTCTGAAAAAAAAGATAGTAAAAAAGCTTTTTCCCAGAGAATTACCGAAATCGGTGCTAAGTTTTAGATTTACCCAACCGATATTTAACTTTTAACCATTTGCAAAGGTTGTCGAAAGTAATTCAACACTTACTCCCACTAGTACCGTTATTTTTTTTTGCTGAAATTTCGCATAAACGCTTTTTCTTCCTCCCTGCGGTTATACTATGAAAAAGATCCGTATTTATCATATATAGATTTTTTCGACAATACTACGTAGACTGACTGATGAAATAGGTACCGCCAGTGGTGCTAAAAATAGTGCTTCAGATCTGTCTCCAATAGTAATATTCTTGTTTAGGGTTTTTTCTCTATCTTGGAAAAATTGGTAAATCTTGGAAGCTTATCATTTTGCGACCTATACTTACCTAACCTAAAGGCTGTCGTTCTGACCTTAACAGTTATGGTTTAAATTGAATCAAATCTATTCTGTACTCGGCAAAATTAAGGAGCTTTTATTGATGTTCCTTCCATTTCCTAATGTTCTTTCTCCATCTGAAAATAGGTATTCGTGCGTTGCGACACAAAGCCTTGGGTTTGAGGCTTCTTCACAAGCAAGTTTGTCGACTATCTTACGGTTCAGGCCGGGACATGACACTTTCGAGCAGATCCGGACGATTCTTTGTCATCAGAGTAGCAATCTTCTTACATTTAAGTCCTGGGAGAAATGTAGTGCGTTAAGTAACGAATCTGAAGTGAACAGAGCATTAAGGCTTGGTTTGAATGTCTCAGGGACACGAACAAAGATGGTTTCATGGACGAGGTGGAGGTGAAGGACTGGATCGCGCCGGCGGAGTTCGACCACGCGGAGGCGGAGGCGCGCCACCTCGTCTTCGAGGCCGACGCCGACGCGGACGAGCGGCTCACCCGCGCCGAGATACTCGACAAGTACGACCTCTTCGTCGGCTCGCAGGCCACAGACTTCGGGGAGGCTTTGGCCCGACACGATGAGTTCTAGTTTCCTATCCGACTTTTAAAAATATCTATGGTGCCTAAGGGTACTGCCACATCTAATTGGTGCTTCAATTAAGATTTTTAAAAATGTATTTCAATAATTTAAATCAATATACCTATACTATATTCTCAAATCATCATCAGCTTAGTAATATAAATAATGTCACAAATATAATAAATAACATGGCGTTACGTTGCAAATAACGAAATGCATATTTTAATGAAAGAAGTGATTAATAAAAACATACTTGAGAGTTTTTACTCCTTACCGTCAGATGTGAAACATGTTTAAGTCAAACAAACGAATGTAGAAGAAACGAAATAAAAATAAGTTGCTTTTAGTATTTACTGCGTATGAAGTTCCTCAAATAAAAAAATATATTTTTTATAAGAATAATTGAGTTCTTTGAGTAAACTTTTATTATTGAGCAAGGTTATTAAAAATTACAGTGCATAAATTTAATAAGAATTTATATAATGCATCCAAATATGTTTTTGATTCTCAAAAATCACACGCCGTAATCTTGTTATATTGAATAAAATAACTTAGTTGAATAAGCTTATTTCTATGAAGGTAAATAGTATAAAACTCAGCACAATAAGCATTATGTGTCAGTACCCTTATAAAACTTATACTATTGCATTAGCTTTTTTGTACTGCGGGCTATTGTGGAAATTAGTATATTTTACTTGTTTTTGTAATATTGCAGTAAATTAACATATTTTTTAAATAATAAAAACTAATAATCATTAAGTATTTTAACAACAATTGCATCTGGCACAAGTTAAGCACAGCATTGATGAAGTGTTACGTACAAAATGTATGTTAACTAAATAACTAATAAGGATAATGACTGTTGTTATGATATTATACAAAGATCGACTTAATATATGTAGGTAGCGTTAGAACGTTTTTAAACGTAAAATTGGACGAAATTCAAAGTTACATGAGCACTTTTCCCACGCTTGGGATAAATTTTCATATTTTCAAAGAAAGAAATAATTTTGCTGTAGACCGAAAGTGAATTTGTGACCTTAGTTTTGCTAGGACGATGCTCTTCCAATTGAAACACTAAACATACGTTCAATTCTTTTAATTAATATTTATTTAAAATTTCAATTAATGAATTTAAATATATTTCGAATTCGTGATAGCTTAATTATCAGATTTGGCAGAGTATCGTCAGCATAAGTTGAAAATCGTCAACATCTTTGAAAACATGCAAATCTGATAATGTCTGTGTTTTTGTATCTGACAGTGGTAGCCATGAGTGGGACGTAACAGCATATAACTGCCATGTTTTAAGAAAATTAAAAATTTTGTGACTTATATAAAAAAAACTAATAAAATATGTGCCTTTAATAGTTATAATTAAAATATAAAGTTTCAAGGTACAGGGGTATTGTTTTTAAAGTGAAACTTTTATTACATTGTCTCATTTTTTTGGTCTGTGTGTCGCATGTCGCGTGACGGTGACGTCAGAGCAGCCGAGGCCAATATGGCGGCGTCTATAGTTTATAGTTATAGATCAAGTTTCACTTTTACCGTAGTTTCATAAAACCACACAATCCTTTTTAAGTTATCAGCAATTACATAATTTCAATACTGTTGTTAAATATTATCCATAAACAGGACTAGGGCCCTACCGTGAGTACTAAAGCAGTGTTATTTCCATGTTGCTAAATGTCAACATACAAATGCAACTTTTGGCGTACATCTTATGGTTGTATTTCTCCGATAACAATTAATATGATTAATATGTATTGTTGTAAGAGCTTATGGTGACCCCAATGTACTGGCAAATGACATTTTATTAATACTTACAGAGTATAATTTTTAAAAAGGCGTGATGTTGATTTGGCGTTATGAGATACTACCACCAATGATAAATTAACGATAATTCGAAAATAGTACCCCTAACCTTAATCCAATATCGTAATATTAAAATATATCAATAGTTATATTTATAGTGCCTCATGTAAATTGAAGTAGGCGGTTACGGTGTAGCTTATGTTCAAATTGGTTTAAAAGAAGATGAATTCAATGGTGACGTTTTTTACATGAAAGCAAATTACATATCGTTTTTAAAGGTACATAAGAGGAAAAGTGTTTCATTGTGTTGTGTATCGTATATTTACAACGCAAGGCATTGGTCCAAGTTATCGAGAAAATTATTTTGTACTTCAGTCTTCAAACTTCAGCATTTTCATAATAAAGTTCTCTCATTTTAGTGTGAGATAAAAAAAATATAAATAATTAAATCTCTGGACAAGTCACACAAATTGAAAATGTCACAAACAATCTACTATTTACTTTACTTATTAATAAATTTGACGTTTGTGTCATTTTTTTTTCTTTTTTTTTTAAATTCACGGTAAAGTAATATGCGATAAGCAAGATTATTTGTATTTAATAACAGCGTTAAAAATGTCGTCGCTTGACTTTTTTTAATATAACTTTCTAGTATGTTTTATGAGATCTATTGATACAAACAGTAATATAGTTAAACTAAATATTGCCATAATAGGTTTAAATATTACTACTTAATTGGAATTGAGATTGGTTTTCTTGTTGTTCTTCATCAAGGAAATATGTTTAACATAGTAGTTAGGATTTTAATAGAATCTTTAATTTTAAAGATAATAATATTAACGAATATGCGTTGTTTAGATGCAGTCTGTCTTGTTAACTTGTAATAAATTAAAATAAATTAATCATTAGTGAATAATTAAATATTTTTTATTCCTGCATTCCCTTACATTTTGATTACAAACGCGACGATATGTTTAATCTCTTTTGTCCTAGATGTTCATTTAATATAGAGAAAAGAAAATGTCCATTTTTTCATAGTTTTTTAATATGACGTATGAGAGATATATCGTCTGCATCGCAAGTGTCGCGTCTTTTAGTACTTATTTAGTTGGTAATTCTTTTCCTGTTATCAGGATCTAAATCTATATTTATTGTGAAAGCTATGGTTTCTTCATTGGTTTCTTTGGTTTGTTTCTTTCAAATATGATTCTTTAAAAGTATAAAAATAAACATATATTTAATTTTTTTTGAAACTTTGAGTACCTATAGAAAAAGGGACCTAATTACTAGAATATCTTGTTTTTTCATATAATAAAGTTATGAGTACAGGCTGTTTCTAGACTTGTTTATGGTCTGCTTTTATAGATCTAGATTATTTTTATGTAGTTTAAGTATCAATTTCCATACCAAAGGTTTTATAAATGTATGTTTATCTAGTGTATTGTCTGTGGTACTAATGCTTCCTTAGCTGCTATTCCGACTTGCATTTACTATGTCCTATGTTGTAAGAATAATTTTCGAATATTGTTATAATAAAATTTGTATTTTAATAAATAAATCATATTTTTAAACTTTTATTTGTTTTTTTGAGTAATCACACTGAAAAACATTTTATTTTGAAAGCTGACTTGAAAAAAATGGAAATGGACAACGTTAAAAATCCACACTTGTCATGTTTTTGAAATAAACAAAAGCGTAACTCGTAAACGTTATATTTACGAACTGTGAAACAATCGTAATTAGATATTGGTGTTTGAAAATTTCCATAGTGTTTCCCCGTGTTGGTCCGAGCTCCTTTTCAGAATAGACCACCTGTTTTCCTGCCAGGCAGCTCGTAAAAGGCGAGCATAGGCTTACCGTCACTAACACCGTAACTGACATCTGACTAGGTGGTAGAGCTTCGCAGCGACTCAGCCGGATTGGTATCACCGCCTTACCTATTAATGCCGCTATAACGTTATGACGTGTTCCGGTTAAGAGAATAAGGTAGCTGGTAAACTTACTTTTGCTCGAGACCTAACATCCCGGCCTCAGGTTGGCAACGCACCATTACCACCTTTGGTGTTTCTAGGCGGCGTGAATTTCTTACCACCAGGAAATCCGTCTGCTTGTTTGCCTTCTAATATCATAAAAAAAGCAAAATAAGTGAGCATACCACATACCACAGCAGAATAATCAGTTATTAGAAAATTGTGTATGTAGTAGACAAATTAAAAAAAACTGACTATGATCAACGAAAAGACGGACCCTAGTAAAAGAACATCAGACCCATACAGAACCTGATGAAACCGTCTATATAGCTCTTTGCCAGTTCTTTTTGGCTTAGGAGAGCGGGGTCAATCCGCTATCCACTACCACAACGTCGCGGTGCATTCCACATTCAACATGAAGGAAGTATCCCTGAGATTAAATATTTCACCGTCATGAAGGTTTTGTCGTTACGAAAGCGACAACCGTCGCATTTTCGTCGAATATACAATCTCTTTACTGATGATCGTGGATGATCCTAACAAAACTTTCAAAACTTTTGTCAAGCGGCCAAAGAAACGTTCTGTCAACAATTGTTTAATATTCCGACCCCTTACGGCATACCAAGGTTCTTATGAATTTCCACTTCGAAAAGAGATGTAAGCAGTATTGTTTTGGAACGCTACAAATATTCACTTTTTACAACCTTGCCACTTTGGACGTGCATGACTCCACATTTATTTATACCAAAGTAAGTAAGTCCGGTTTATTTGGTGCAAGTAGCTTCAGGTAATCCATGTACAAGAGATGAGATATTATCTCAACACTTCTGCCAAACCGATAGTCAAACTTTGAATTCCTTAGGAGAGGACTTAAGGGATTCAAAGCAAGGTACCTAAATCCATTAGGCGCACTTTAAGGGGTTTTTATCCCCGCAAAATACATCGCCCGAACCTTAAAGGTTTGGAGGTATGAAAACTCCTTGCACTACCTGGAATACAATATGAAAAGAGTCGTGATCATTGCTGCATATACGAATGAATACAAGCACACAGCGTTGGATCGACATTGTACAATCCAAGTGCTCGTCTTAAGACATTGTTTGCACGTGAGCTGTAGCCTGTTCCTCCCTCTCCCATACCTCACAGTCTCGCCCCTTTCCTTCCATTCTGAGTGAACAGTGCGTCGTACGGCGACCGGACGAGCACGGCACTCTACCACCCATTTAATCGTTGCTCGCCTCTTATCAGCTGCCGGGCAGAGAGGCAGTTCTTTCTATTATTTTACACAGGGGATCCGGAACAACATACTGAAAAAGGTGTTATCATACTAACGGGTTTGCGAGCGCTTTGAAGGCGGAGCGAGTACGCACCGAACTGCGGGAGCGTAACGGTCAGGTCTTGAATACGTAGCGAAGATAGGCAACAAAAACATGTACCTAACGTTTCCGTTACCGTGCCCAACGTACCTACTCTGGATTCTTACAAGGAAACACTGCTTTATTACTTTGAAGCAACAAGTGTATAAAAATAGGTAGGTACATCGGCCAATTTGAGAGAATTAGTTTTCAACCAGTCAGTTGCAAGGCGGTGAATACTATGCGCATTTTTGCAGAAAATTCAAAAAAAATCCAATCAATTTTATTCCTGCCTAAGAATGGCAAAACCTATAATTATATATTATCACCTAATTCATGCTGACGTGAAAAGTATGTCTTCATCACGTGAAGAAAGGCTTCTAATTGCAATTACCAGCATTTACTTACAACCTACAACATACTTACGTAGATATGTTAACAAATACACATAAATTCAATTAAGGTTTTAGCAGCATGGATAGGAGTCCGTCCGCACGCTAGCTAAAGTTCCAAAAATTATTAAAAGTGGTAAAGAGTGACTAAAATACCAATTACGTTACATGCATATATCATAATTATATTATTTCAAAGTAAGCGCTATTTAGCAAATAAATAAAATGAATTCAAAATAATTTTCAATACAAAATTTTAATTACAATTGCTATAAATATACACATTTTCAGTTATGAGTTTTGTTTTACAAAATGTTGTAAAAGCGGTTGGAGACCAATTGGTTTTCTTACGAGTGCCAACGCTAACCGCGAAACATTAATATGTTTTTGAAGTTATACTTCTTTTGGCGCGTTAGGAAAAAATTATGAGGGTAATTTTTTTTAAATTAGTTCAAATTGTAATAAATCAATTTAAATCTAGAATTTATTTCTTGAGTTCTCGAGGCATTGAGTATTTTCTTGCCTTGTCCAAACTCCAAAGAAAAATTTCTGCTCAAAAATTGAACCCTTTAGAGTTAAACCCAATATGGATTCAGATGCACATCCCTGAAAACAATTCTGGCGGTGGGTGCTTTGTTTTTAGTTAATCCCAAAAAATCACCTGAAAATGTTTCAAAAATTTAAACTTTTCTGGCGATTAAGACGACCGATCAGTGTTGACTTTCAGAAAAAACTTTATGGACAAAAGATTCTTCAAATTCGTCGATTCATCCATTGCTGTGTTTTATCTTAAAATAAACCCCTTACGAATAGATGACATCTACCTCCTAGGTAAAAGCAACCAACGGCATAGAGTCAACTTTGTAGTAGAGTCTCCCCACAACCTAAATCCATCCTAATAACCCCACATCCAAACAAAAATCACTGCTTGCCAAAACTATGCAGAGTAGCCGGATTTCCTTTGCGTACTATAAATGTTGAAGTAAACTCAGAGTGTTGCATAACATGTCAGAGATTTGCAGGCACTCGAACTGGGAACGTGACGTATATGTGGATTGTTTGCGATAGACTGAGATGTTTGTACACGGGCGAACTAATTTATGGTTGAGGCACTTGCGAACACGTTCCCGAGGACTCGCAGGGATCGATGTGTTTACGCTGTATTGTGCTGGGTTGGATTTGTGCTATATTGGTTAAACATATATGTTCAGTTTAGACGTTTATGGATATAATTTATTTGAAAAATAAATGAAAGCATTACGGGCTGTGATAAGCTATTTATTAATTCAGTTTGTTAAATCTCAGCATTAAGTTTTGGTAATAGTTTAGTGTATATTTTTTATTTATCAACCATAACCACGTCATGTCCTAATTTGCTGTTTAAAGTATTCATGTTTGGAATAGGAATTTTAGACAACCGGAATAAAAGCAGTAGAATACCTAGCTATGTTCTTTGTGTTATTGAGTACCATTGTGCTAGCCTCCGTTAGGATCTTCGATAAGATGATGTGGTCTGAGCATGTGCGTCCCAAACAAACTTATTTTTAAATTGGGTTTGGATTCTTCTATAAATGTTAAAGTGAATTTAAAACACTGGACAGTCTGTCAGAGGTCAAGGCAGGCAGGCAGGTACTTTAACTAAGAATGTGACGTTAAGTGAATTGTTTGCGGTAGACTGAGAGACACAGAACAACTATACTCTATAGTACTCCAACTGAGATCTACACTACACGGGCGAACTGATTTATGATCGCAGCATTTGCGAACACGTTCCGATCGATGTATTTACACTATTGTATTGTGCTGAGTTACATTTCTGTAATAATGGTTAAAAGATCAAACCAGCTGAGAGAAAATATTTTTCTAAGTAAAATAAATCAAAACATTAATTAAAATGGTTGTAGAAACTAGACAACTAGTAGTCCAACCCAAAGTAAGACCTCGCGAGCAGCCAATAAATTGCATCATCCAACATTACTTTGATATGTTAACAAAATTTTAACAAGTGGCTTTGGAGTAGTTGCGTATTATGAAATACGCAATCTTTTTATGCTGTAGTCAGTTCAGACATTCAGTAAATTTCTCAATCTTTTCCTTGATCACAGAAAAAGGGAGCGGTCTATTAAAACCCAAGTGCGCAAAATTACTACTGCCGTATGATTGGTGGTAATAGTTGTTATAATTTGGCATATGTACCTAAATATTATTTAGGCGACTCTAAGGAGATAGTTAATGAATGAATCTAAGTAGGTAGGTACATGTATTTGTTCTTTTTTGTGTTTGTTACGCGATTACTTTGCCCATAATGAATAGATTTAAATTTTTTAGAAGTGAAAACTCCATTAGCGGCGTTGCGCACTTTTTTGGAATGAGTATAACTTCTAAACTCGGGGCAGGACACGTGGCCTAATCGAAATTCGTAAGACGGATGGAGAGTAAACAGCCGGCGCGGCGTAGGAGAGGAAGTATCCTCCTCTGTTTCTGCGGCGTGGCGAAAATGAATGCCTGCTCCTGCTGTTTTGTTTAGACGGCGCAGGGCGCTTGTACGAATGTTTGTGTTGTCATGTTTGTGTACGATAGCGCAATAAATGAATATTGTATTTTACCACATAAATGTTAGTACTTTCATACTGATAGTTAAAGCAAGTCGTGCAAAATTATTCCCTAACTATTACAAAACATCAAAAATGCACAACGTTAGGTAATATTCAAGTTTTCACCGCTGCCGGCACTCCCGCAGTGCAACCCGTCTTTTTTTAGTCTCTCAATTCTGGTAGTATCCATGTAATCTATTCCATGTGTAGAAACTTAAACAGGAACTCTTTTTAAACAGGATGAGATTACGCAAAAATGTCAAAAAAACTTAAGCAAAAAATGTTGTCACCAACAATACTCCTGGTGTTCAGCAGCAATCAGTAGGTAATTGCCTTATTAATAGGGTTATTAGTTTGCTGGTTGTAGACTTACCTGCAAACTAATCGACGTAAACAACCAACGGAGTGAAAAATGCAGGGATTTACTTCAAGGGATGCACTTACGTCAATTCGCTTAATTCTCAATCAAATAATACAAACTTATTAACAACATTATCGTTAGATAAGGTAGTTTTCTTCACTGAAGACACTTTATTAAACCTCGTTATTATACCTTTTCTGTGATTAGAAAATTTTAAGCAATCCGGTACCATAAAATGTTAAAATAAATTACGAGTTTGGTGTAAATTTTAAATATTGTACACGTTGACGCATTACTTTCGCGCCATGAGCACGTTGCGTTTGCAATCGCGCATCAAAGGTGCAATGGAACGACCGACGTCGATGACGTCAAGTGAAACGACGCGCTTGATTTCACTAGAAGAGCGGGAACGGGGAAATGGGTGGGAAAACCGATAGCCGCCAGGTACAGATTATAAAATAAATTGTTTGAAATAAGTCCGTTTTTTATTTGAGTGCAGTGCTATTTGTAATGTTGACGTTATTTTAAAAATCATATAAGTAATTAATTACTCACAGATTACGTCTCTTACGTTGTTTACTTTTCACATTTTTTCGTGACAGAATATTTTTCTATTCTAGCACTGGAGGATGCTATTTCATTTATTGAACAAAAAATATCCAGAGAGAGAGAGAGAGAGAGCAAAAATTGCCTCATGATACTCACAACCTCACGACAAATTAATAAGCATGAGGTTACTGTTAAGAAATCATCCGCTAAATACTTACTACGTTAAAATATTAAGTGGTTTAATGGACAACAACTAGATAAAGTCCTAAAATTACTTGTTCATCCTTTCTACGCGCATTTTATAAGTAAGTTAGTATCTTTACGCCCATATCCGTGAAGAGTTGAGCCATCCGTGAGAGTTCAACCAGGGTACTCACGGCTAGCCCAAAACATTAAGTTCCACAATGTGATAGGTGGCAAGCCTATCGCCAAACGGGCACATATCCAATCCCGAGCAAAGTTTTTTTTAATCAGAAAATTGGAAAAACCCAATTTTCGATCGAACCCGGAACCTCATGCAGTCAAGTCGAACACTAGGATCGCTAGGCCACAGAGGCGATACGCTCATTTTATTGGCGTCAGAAATATTGCTTTAGCGTTAGTGGCGTTCGTTATCTTATTTTGTTATCCGGAAGGTCACTATAAAGTAAAATTAGGTACGACCCATAAAGGACTGTCATGCATAGCAAATATTTTTCTGCACCTTTAAGCAGTCTCTTCATAGCATTAGCTATGTAAACAATTTAAAAGTTAAATGGGTCATTACCAATTAGACTACTGTTAGTAGAATGCCGAGTTGCATTTGGTTCGTCTATAGATCCACCACTTTACCTGTTCCTACCGCCTTGATAACATGACATCGATATACCTACAACGGTTTTTCTTCCATTGGGAGAACCGTGTGCTGGATCGCTGAACTGTCACATAAAATTTAGACTCCACTAAATATACCTGCTCCTACTATCTATATAATTAAATAGAGAAGGTAGTTTGTAACATTAATGAGATGGCAAAAGTGCATGGATAACAATGGTTTATACTTTGATCAACTAAATATACTATGTTTAAAAATATTCAACTTTTCTACCTCCCATAAAAACGCCATTTTCTATGTGTATCTAATAATAATAATAGCCTAACAGTTCAGTTTAAAACATTCACTTGACGACGGAGTTATGCCTCTATGCCTAAATAGTAATTAATGTATAGTAGGTACTGAGGCTGGGAATTAAATTTACTTTGAAATCGCTTTCGACGAAAAAATTCTCAAATTTTTGTAGCCACACTATAAATATATTTTCGCACATCTAAAAGGCAAAACAGTACATATTTTTGCATCTTATACAGCGACTGTAACAGCTTTGTTCATATAAGAAAGAAAATTTGTATGATAATTTTCATTTTGCATTCACGTGGGTTATTCTTCTTCGCGGCTTGTCGTAGATGGCGCTCCGGGGAAATTCGTTGGTTGTGTCGCGTGCGTTATTGGCGCCACAGAACTACCGCCAAATATTGGACGTTTCTAGAAGAGCCAAGCGTAACAATATATATTTTTTGAAATTGGAATCCAAATTATGTCTTTACTCAATAACTATTTTTATAATCACATCTGTTAGGTTAGGCAATTTCTTCTATTCAATGATTATCTACTTCAAACAGCGCACAATAATGTAGAGATTACGTCTGCTGGTTTTTTTATGATATTGGAAGACAAACAAGCATACGGATTTCCTGATGTTAAGGAATTCACGCCGCCTAGAGACAACAAAGGTGGTAATGGTGCGTTGCCAACCTGAGGCCGGGATGTTAGGCTTCGAGCAAAAGTAAATTTACCGGCTACCTTACCCTCCGAACCGGAACACGTCATGACGTTATAGGGGCAGGAATAGGTAAGGCGGTGGTACCAATCCTGGCGAGTCGCTGCTAAACTCCACCACCTAGTCAGATGACGGTGTTAGTGACGGATGAGCCTATGCTCGCCTTTTACAAGCTGCCTGGCAAAGAAGGCAGATGGTCTATTCTAAAAAGGAGCCCGGACCAACACGGGGAAAAGTTTTTATGGATTATTGTAATAGTGCAATCAGGGTATGGTTTACACGTATTTAGTTCGTAACTACTAACTACTAACTGCATGTAATCGTACAATTTCGTAATGAGTTACAAGTTATAAGTTAAGTATAAACCAAAGTAGAATTTCTCCTATTTTTGGATTAAGTAGTTAGTAAGTTCTACTTTAGTTAACCCAGGGTTTGTCATTTGAAATGAATAGGTAATTCTGATGTTTTGAGGTGTGCAAAACCTATTTCATAAATTTTTAATATGATTAATGTTATAATCAGACGCTTTTTCTGAAGGTAAGAGACAACTATCGTCCATAATAGTATTAGTGTGTCGCAATGGTACGACCACGTATCCGAAAGGGCAGGTTAGCAACACACCTTTGACATATTTATATCTTTAGACGACGTCTGTTTCTTATAAACATGCTAACCATCTACTTGTTTGATTCCTTAGATATAAACTGTTTCATACGAAACATATTACAAGGATATTCAGTAAGCTTGCGGTCTCTACACTATTCTTAGAACGTGCGTACCTGCAAGTTATTTTGTCAACCCTTTTTATTAAGTATCTTCACGACCATATCTCCGAAGGGGTTGGCAGAGGCACACTCAGGGCACCCACGACTAGCAAAAAAAGTAAGTGCCATAATGTGATAGGTGGCAAGCCTATCGCCAACCGGGCACACATCCAATCCCGGGAAACATTTTTTTAAATTAGAAAATAGGAAATACCACATTTTCAACCCGAGACCTCATGAAGTCAAGTCAAACACTTGGATCACTAGACCACAAAGGCGATTATATTATGATCAAACCCTTTTTATTGTAATCAAAATAACACTTCTAGGTTCTTACATCCAGGTCATGACGGAAGGTAATTGTCATCTCGGCAGCCCATATCAATATGACGAAGACGGTAACTAGGCGCGGGTAATGCCTGTGAATTACTGCCTCTACCAATGATATGTTTATTTTACACTTCTCTCTTTATTTCTTGGCTTTTTCCTTGTGAAAAAATTGTCTTTATGTTGATGTTATTTCTTTTTTATTGTTTCTTTCATTTCGCTTAGCATTAAAATATATTTTTACATTCTATCATATATACCTATACAAGTAACCTAAATTGGCATGTTCATATAAATCTACACACCAGTTTCATTACAGCGTAGACAAAGAATACTGAGTTGCCAGTTATTATGAATGAATGAAAGCTTTATTGCTCACCAATAATAACATTAGACTATCGAATGTTTGATCTAGCCGAATTCGGGTCGGGCAACAAAACAAATGTGTTTTTTTTATAAAAACAACTTTGTCCGGGATTGGATATTTGGAGTTCCACAATGTCATAGGTTTGCCACCTATCACATTCGGGACTTACTTTTTTGTTTATGTATTTTATTTTGTTTATGTATTACACACTAACACTGTGACATCCTACAAGGTGGTAGAGTTTCGCCGCGACTCACCCGCATTGGTACCATCGCCTTACATATTCCTGCCACCATAACGTCCAATGCTCGCTGTCGAAGTGTTCCAGTTCGGAAGGTAAAGTATTAAGTAGCCGGTAAACTTACTTTCGCTCGAGGCCTAACATCCCGGCCTCAGGTTGGCAACTCACCATTACCACCTTTGGTGTTTTTAGGCGGCGTGAATTTCTTACCATCAGGAAATCCGTCTGCTTGTTTGCCTTATATTATCATAAAAAAAATCCAATTCGGTCGTACTCAGTCTATTGTCACAATTTTCTATGGAAAATGTCGACTTAATGGTTGATTAAAATATAATTGACGTCTTCGAACCCAGTACCACTGGGTTGCCAGTACCTTAGGCCCTAAGAACAGCCGGGAACAGAGAACGATGGAAAACTATTACCAAAATGGCGATGGAATCTTTCCAGAGTAGGCACGGCACGATTTTCAGCAATGAAGAATGCGACTAAGAAGAAGAAAGAAGACGTCTCCGAATGCGGCCGTTAGATGATATTTTCACACATCAGTTTTATTACGAATAAGTAGGTAGTGTAAGTTGCAATCTCGTTAAATATAATTTGCCAAGTTTAAAGGAGATAAATTTTGCCGTGAAGTTTTTCATAAAAAACTCGCCAAGTAATTTCTCAGGTGGTAACTTCATGGAAGTGCGAAGTTAGAACTAACACTGGTGCGCGTAAGGACTAACTTTCCTAACGTATTATTTTTACTTGACTTTAATGTAAGAGGCACTAAGTGTTAAGTTTGTGCTTCAATTTACCAAGCGATGACAGAAAAACGCTGGAATTAGAACTAGAAACCTTTATTCACATGAACGATACAAGTGTTACTTGTGCGCTTCGGCATTTTAATAAACTACTTATCACCAAATGGGAATCACATGCTGACACATCACTCTAAGAGGAAAAGAGAAGATTTGTGTCACCCAGTATAATGAAGTCCAATTCTTCTGACAGAAACTGTTTTATACCGTGCTAGTGGCCCGCTCTGGCTTCGCAGGTTATGAATTATACATATAAATTTCGTCTTCAATCACTTTATCTATTAAAAGAAACCGCATCAAAATCCGTTGCGTAGTTTTAAAGATTTAACCATACAAAGTGATTCGCTCGGGTGTTGTGTAGAATACACTATGTGTCTCCCTGACAAGCAGCCCACAAGAGACGAGCACTCGTTAAAAAGGCCATTATTTGGGTAGCAAGTAGACTTGCACCATAGGCCTAACGTTCCAGGAATAGGACAGCGATGCACCTATAGGTGTGAATATACCTGTGATTTTAGTAGGTAACAGTTGTGTCTTCGTCAGGAGAGCCGTGTAATTGTTCGCTATCTTATACCATAAAAAAGTGATGTTGCTAACCTAGAAGAAGACTACCCTTGCTTCGTTTGAATTGAATCGTCGTATTGTTCCTTGCCAGTGCGAAATATGAAATACATAAATGCAAACCTTTAAGTACTATTACTCTTATGTAGAATGTCAACTGGGTATGTACTGATTCTGATAATAGATTTGTTTCCTGACTATAGGCAACACAAAAGATATACTGTGATGTTGTAAGTGAGTCCAATGTATGTTCTTTAGTGTTTCTGTGATTCTTTAATTTCTATGTTTCTGTTCCAATAATGATTCTTTTTGTGATGCAAATGACGACTTAATGAACAAATAATAAAGACGCACTTTGACTATAACTGAGATTTGTAATCCATATTTAAAATTGTTGAAGATAATTCTGTACATTGAAGATATTTGATACAAATCATGTATGTACACCTAGTCTACGTTTAATTTTGTTACTGTTTTTCCTTTTCACGGGTCAGCTGGTAGAATTCCTGTTGCTGGAGATAAGCTCGCCCATTGTACTGTACTATCTTTATGTTTGTTTTTAGTGTTAACGTTTTTTTTGTGTACAATAAAGATATTATTATTATTTTATTTTAAAGAAATAGGTGCAGGCAACTAAAACTGGGCAACAAAACACAAGTTAAGCATTTTCGAATTTTCGTCTTTATGTGTCGATAAACAACGTAAATTGGGCTATTAATTGATACGTAGTTTATGTTTTCTAGATCATTCTGTAAATCATTTAAGGTCATAAGAGAAATAAAACGCTCATTACAAACGGTTCAATTTACTCTCAGCTCAGCTTAAGCGAGCTTTTAGACTTTATAGATGCCCAGCCCTGGTTTCCTGGTTGTGGGTGCCCTGGTTGTGCCTCTGCCTACCTCTTCAAGGATATGGGAGTGAAGATACTTTTTTCTTTATATATAAAAATAGGTACCTACTACTACGGCACTAAATAAATAAATAACTACTACTCACCTGACAAGAGTGGGAGTTTTTATGAGAAATCGATTATTATTCATCTTTGAATAAGAATAAAAATAATATTTCAATTTTTTTTCACGAAATACCTACTAATTATACTAAATAATTAAAAACTTATCAGGTGTGAGGCGGAGTGAATTTCGACTGGTTGGCTAGTGATTAATATGACGTAGGTATTCTTACATAGTTTTACTTATTATAATTTCATATAATTCCATTTTAGTTATATAAATTTATCCAAAATAGTTTTGTTCTTTTGCACCGTTTAGAGCAGGGATGGGCAAATTACGGCCCGCGGGCCGGATCCGGCCTTGAGAGGTTTTAATCTGGCCCGCCGAGGGTTTTTTTTAGAAAAAATGTGAACCTCCTTAAAAAAATAATGGTCGAAATGTTAAAAGATTATTGAAATTTGAACAATTAAGGTACTGAATCGATACTTCAAACATATATATTGGTATTTCATATGTTAAGACTATGAAGTATAGATTTTATTTTAATAAAGGATTGTAAAATAAAATAAAAAATCCTTATGTTATCTTTATACAACTTTTTATAATCGTAATATTTACTGCTATTTTTAGGTGTTTTAATAAACCGGCCCGTCTCAAGATTAATTATAATTAACTGGCCCGCCACTAGATTTTTTTAACTTTCCGGCCCGCAGTCAAAAGAATTTGCCCACCCCTGGTTTAGAGCTATACGATAAAGCAGTTACTTTGCTCAGAAGACGCTTTAAAAGCAATAAATAATGTCATAAGTAAAATATTTGTTACATATATTGAAATCACTCAAAAATATTCAAAATTCAGACACTAGATTATAATTGTTTAAGAACTATTACACCTAACATAGAAAATCTAAGATTTCTATAATCTATCTCAATTACATACACCTGTTTCGAGAATAATATGATAAAAAAGCTCTTAGGTAATACGAATTATTATAATAAGTATCGAAACACCAAACATTAAACTTATACATAGAGTGGACGCAGGACCAAAAATAATCTCTTCACATTCACAAAACACGAACGTCACTAACACGAATACCGATCCACAAATGAAACATACGGATAATATGTTTGTATAATTTGTTTAAGCCACATTCGGAATGTAGCTGCAAAATTTTGCCACAATACTGCTGTTTAATTAGTAGCAGCTTAATGAAATTTCACAGTAAATGTTAAATATTTGCCTCGACGAGAGGATTTTATAATTTACCTTCATTGTGTTATACCTACTTGTATCTTTCGGAACCGTTATAAAAGCTCGCTGTTTAGTCCAGCAATTATCCCGTCGTAACGAACTTTATGTATTAGCTTTCAGACAGGTTTGCTTTAATAAGATTTAACTCAGAATAACTATTATCAAATTATTTAGCTTAAAGTCTAAGCTCGTTATAGAAACGAGGTAATTAAGATAATTAGAAGTTTTGATGAATATAATTTATTAACTGTCTAGCTTTCAATTTATTTTCAATTTTAATTTAATTATTCAACTTTATTAATCACTATTATAAATGTTATTATAATAAAATATTTATGCAGCCTTAATAACGTTTTCGTCGTTTTGATTAAGGCTATGCTGTTTGTTTGTCAATAACAACTACATCAGTAAAGTTACAGCAATTCAGTATTGTACATTCCGTGGTTATTTTTATTAAATTATTTATACATATACACAACAGTCATAACACGAGTGAATACGTAAAATTATACAAAATACAATAATACAGAACACATTGTGCAATACAAATTCATGCTGCATAAAAAAACTGAAATAAATACTAACAATTAATCATTACACCAACACCTTCATACTAATTCATAATGTCTAATTACATATTATTGAATTTTAAAATTACTCTTACTTTTTGTTTTTTTTTTAATTTTTATCTCTGTTATTGTTACCCTATACTTTTATAATAATAGTGTAATGTGTATTTCGAATGCGCAGTGATAGCAACTTTTTCTTTTTTTTCTCGAAAATCTCGTATCGTATACAAAACAAGGGATATAAGTATATATCTTTAAGGTATCTCGCCATGCTAATTCACTGTAGACACAGATAACAACCTTAAGTTATTTTAAACTAAAACTTTGAATATTCTGTATATTTTGTTATCCAAAACCAATGGAAATCCAAACTTTCATTAACCTACAATAATAAACAGGAGTAAAATCCTTGCTTCTAAGATAACCCTGCCAAATATCGTTTATTTAACAAAGTGGTCAAAGTTTATCTAAAGTTATGTCTTGTGGTTTGTTAAAAACAAAATGTAAATCAGGCATTGAAACTTAGCTCCTTGCCCGTCAGGGAAATTATTGTAATAAGAAAACAAGTAAGTTTAATTTAAGTAAGCTTAAGTTACGGAGACGAAGATGGTATGGCGGGGAACTTAGACAAGACATGAGAGGACAGAACTCAGATAACGCGTGCACAGATTAACCACCGGATTTACTTGTTTTTAGATGTTTTTTTTTCGAATTGGCTAATATGTTGCTATGCGCCAGGTTTAAACAACTTCACCGGGCTGTACATTTTATTTAAGTTGACCCATGTGACCTGTACTAGTTGTCACTTCTCGCAAACTTAAACAATGGAACTCTGAAACGATTCTGACTGGATTGTTGTTTATTGTAACATTATATAGTTTTTTTTTATAAAATAAAGTTTTAATTGAGTGAAATGTAAAATTTTTGTTTTACGTTTTCATTTACTAGGATATCTAACCAATTTATAATGTTAATACATAATACTGTAGAAACGTACGTATATAATATAATAGAAAAAGAGAGCGCTTTTTGAAAGGTCGGTAACGGAATAATCCTAGTGTCACGGATGCCAGTTGCTCCCTTTTCAACTACCTGATTTTAATTTAAAAAATATAACAAAATTCATAAACAATCTAATAAAAGAACCCAAATTTACGGTCTTACTAGTTAGTTTCTTAGTTTTATATCTTGCTCTTACTTCTTAAACTGGAAACATACTATCGGACGACTCTGATTTACGCGGCTTACAGCCACAACTTACAGGGTATCTAGATATTGAAGTATGTTGATAAGAGGACAGAATTTTTTATCATAGCAATGTCAATTACAAAACACAAAAAGTGGGACTTCTCCAAATCACCCACATCCACATTCTCTTCTTGTTATAAATTTATGTTCGGTTATTTCATTTAAAGGAAATTTGCAGTTATTTAAAAAACATATGAAAAAAGAACTTACTTAATAAACGTTACAAACAAATAGTAAAAAAGATAAAAAACAAGTTTACAGTGCTTGCTAACATTAAATAAAAAGTTTGTAGCTCAACTTTTACAATTACCTAGTTTGCTTAGCTGTCTGAGGTTTAGTTACTTTATAAAAATAAATACATGTTCTCTAGAGAAATGAGTTTTGTCACCTCCCACATTTAGGTGAAAAGTTTGTAATTAAGTTATCCATAGCGTGAAAGTAAAGAAATGATAGAAAATAAAAGCGTAGTAAGTAAACTAGAAGGTATAATTCGTCATTTCTGGAAGACTACCTAACTTTCTAGATACCGAATCTAAAAAGGAGGAGCAATCCAAATAAAATTTTTAAATTTACAATTTCCTGCTGAAACACGTAAACGTATCATAAAACCATATAACATAAATTAATTTTGATTAGGCTTTAAGTAATTGGTTAGTATTTTATGTTTAAGAGGCGCTTATTAGACAAATTGAAAGAGCCCTCTTTCTTTGGAAAACCTATACCCTTCTCTAAAGAAGTAAAGTATTTGGGCTTAACCTTAGACCAGAGATTAACCTGGAATCCGCACATTGAACAGGTTGGAAGAAAGGCTAAAACAGCGATGGAGGCATGCAACATATTATTAGGACCTAAGTGGGGCCTTAAAACAAAATCTATATTATGGGTTTACACTGACATACTGCGACCTATAATTTGCTACGGCTGTGTCGCATGGAGTAGAAAGGCAGCCCAAGTAACTTGTCAAAAAACCCTATCAAGCCTACAAAGGATTGTCTGCTGTATGGCAACTGGTGCATTCCGATCTGTCACATTTAACCTGGATTAACATATAGGCTAATCCTTTTAATCCCGATCGCACTACGGGTTCCTGCGAAAAAGCAGACGAAGCCGCAGGTAACAATTAGTGAGAAATAAAGCGAATAAAACAAGGGTTTTTATAATAAATGTTCTGTAACACATTTATAGTCTGTGCTCCGCTTACTGTAGGACACGGGAAAGTTTTTCACAATTTTTGGCGTAATCTTACAAGAGAGGAAAGTTTTGAACTCATTAGACCGAGAGAAAATGTTTACGGAATACGTCGAGCGTTAAATTCAATTTGGTTCTTTTCGGTAAATACCTCGCTGTACGAGTTTTGGGCACAATATCAATTTTGGCAAACAATCTTTTATCATTATTGCAGAAGATATGTTTATGGAAGAAACTGGATTGTAATATGGCTGCTTTAATAAAAAATATTGCTAAGAATTACATGCATCATTTTTCTAAAATTTTAGTTTTAGATTGCCTGCGTTAATAAAAGTAAGTTAAAGTAAAGGTCTCACGAATACAGTGACACAGTGACAGGATACAAACTGCGAGAAGGTAAAAGAATTCTGCGACGACTCCTTTGTTAATCGTTGTTGTTGTAATTTCAGCCACCGTAAGGACTGCATTCTAAACGTGTATTTCTGAAACTGATTAATCATACAATGCGCTTATTATCCCGTCCGTCGGCTTGCTCAACTTTCAACACATAATTCAAATATTTAACTGTAGTAAAACTGAAAAACAAGTTGTGTGTGTACTTATGTACACGCGTTAGAAGTTATACTTCTTCGGCGTAATAAGATAAAAATCTTTTTAAAAATTTTGTCTTTTGCCTTATTCAAAAAGTTTGCAATTTCATTACCTTGTCATCAAGGCATACAAAAAACATACACTATTAAGCATAATTTATAAACCACGTCACGTCTTTATCATATTCAGGTTTATGTGAACATTGTGGGCTGTGAGCTACCTATCGAATGAAAAACTATTAAAATCCATTAATTATTGACCATATAACAGTGTAACAAACATGCCAAAAAAACCACAAAGGAATTAAAGAGTCGGTTAAAAAGGTTTCGCTAATAATTTTACTTTTAGGATCTTGCATATCTTCAACCAATGGGAACTCTGCATATTGTCGCATTCCTAAAATCCAATTGAAAACGCAGCAGAGTAGTGAGCCCACTACCTAAGTTAATCATTCAGTCTATCGAACCACAAGTCCAAGCTCCGCCAGCCACGGTGTTCAGTCAGCTGTGTTTGTGGAATGTTCTAGGCTGGTTGGTGGACTACTTCAGACGTTATATACATTTTCGATACAAACGTGCGACTCACAGAAATTTTATGTTTCATTATTACATTTTCTTTAAGCTATTTTAACAAGCACAATTATTTACATTACATTTTGTGTATTTTCACGTTTATAGTTTTGTCTCTGTTAAGTGTACACTGCCGTTGTAGGTTTTTTTGGGCAGGTATCCATGGTCATTTTATTGACATATATTTTGTTTTAATCACGACTATACAATACTAAATGTGAAATATTAAATACTAGCGGCCCGCCCCGACTTCGCTCGGTTATGAAATATACATATAAACCTTCCTCTTCAATCCATTTATCTATTAAAAAAACCGCATTAAAATCCGTTGCGTAGTTTTAAAGATTTAAGCATACAATGGGATATAGGGACAGAGGAAGCGACTTTGTTTAATACTATGTAGTGAAGAATATAGAATACATAATGATGAAAACAGTTATTTAGAGAGAACTTTTTTTATTAAAAACTTATGTCAAATATTATGTAATGACAAAATAAGTTGAACATAAATAAAAATATTTCATTTTGAAATATTTCATAACATACACAAAATTTATAATTATTAACCCTTATTAATACAGTCTTTTTTTCTACGACATTTGTTATATTACTGATTCGCGCTTCGCGATTTCACTAAGTATACGAGTTTTACAGATTTTATATCCTATCAAGATCAAAATGGCTCACTTAGCAATTTACAATAATGTGTATTTTTTTACAAATTCAAATTTTTAAAACGATGCTTTCTGTAGAAAATAGTTCACCTAGAAACACTCATACGTAACTAAATAATACTTATAAATAAATAAAAAAAACACATTAAAATAACAACACATTCTCTGTAGAAACTGCAATCATCTGGTAAAACATAATATTTAATGCAACAGTATAATGTATAATACTACATTTAAAATTTATTCAGGTGTGTATATAAGTATTTACATAGCATCATTGACTAACACCAATACACAAGCATATACTTAATTTGCTTAAGTTGGAGTAAGTAAAAAAAATTGAAAAATACAAATGACTTGCAATCGCCCGTCTGCACAAGCAATAAAAAAGAAGGAAAAAGCTTCCTCAACGTATGTCTATGCTAAGTGTACATATGCCTGTTACCCTAGACCTCGTTTGGTTTCACATTTCACTTATCCCCAAGGACTCTATTAATCTCGATTACACGATTGCGCAGCATATTTTATTTCAAATAAGTTGGGGTTCTCTTTTAAGTTATTTATATATTACAATTTAAGTACCTAATTGCCTTTCTAGACGTACCAGCAATATCAAGTATCATTTAATGCTAGATGTTGCCCGCGGCTGCACCCACGTATTATAACTCGCCCACGGGAACCCGTTTAGATATAGGTATATTATTTTTGTGTCTTTTTACGTTGATAGTTTTGTCTCTGTTAAATGTGCACTGCTGTTGTAGTTTTTTTTTCTGCATTCTTTAATGTTACTTGGGAATTGATGCTAGTTGGAGTTAACACCTCTGTACTTATTTGTGTGTTAAATTAAAAAAAAAACCTACCCGCTCTATAGCGAAAAAAAAATACCACAGCATCGGTCCGTTGCGTTGTGAAAGGACAAGCTAACGAACACAGGGTCGTATTTATGATATTAGTTATCGGTAAGTATGGATATTTTATTTACTCTTTATTTTAATTTCATATGTAACTAGTATCCACTTTGCGATAAGTAGGTAGCGTTTAGGTTTTAGGTTTAGGCTTAGGCAACACTATTTAATAAGATCCTGCTGGTAACAAGGAATTCTTAGTAAACCGGGATTGGATAAGTGCCCGGTTGGCGATAGGTTTGCCGCTTATCACATTGGTGCCCTGTTTTGTTTGTTGGTGGTGGTTGCGTGCCCTTGTATCTTTGCATACGTCTTTGGCAAAATACATTTTTTGCTGTTGGGGGACCAAAAGAATTGGTTTCAATTTACATGTTATGTAACAAAAAATACGCATCTTGACTATTTTCTACACAAAAACAATTAGTCGAAGTTTCAATGAGATCAGACAGAAAGTACATATTTCAATTAAAATAAGGAAAAAATGTTTCGTATAGTACAAACGATACCTACATAACAAGTCAAAAATAGGTAAGTTAACAACTTCTTCCTGCTTGGAAGGTGGTTCCAAATGCAAACATCCCAGCTACAATAACGTCTACCGCCGAATCGATACGTAGTCTGTAGAGACAACCCTATACCATCAAATGAATCTTAATGGTAGCAATACGATTTTCTATATGTATTCAATCCTCATGAAACCCTATCAAAACATTTTATAAAATATTGTTCAGGGGAAATAACAGGAATCAAATATCGGCGCCGGTTATCCGAGTGGAATGAATTTATCCGTTCCAATAATGTATAGCGCGGTGATCACAGATGTAGGGCAATTCCTTGAGCACAAAGGAAGGGCCCTATGGAATTTAGATTAAAAATGGGGCACCGGTCTCTCAAATTGCACCTGTATAACAATTTTGTTTAATCATGATTATTTTATTTTAAACTAGCGGCCCGTCTTAGCGCAGCACACGTGGGTGAATTTCTATTAATAACAAAATAAAACTTCCTCGTGAATCACTATATTTACTAAACAACCGCCTTAAAATCTGTTGCGTAATTTTAAAGATTTAACCATACATAGGGATAGACAACGGTAAACATCTTAGTTTTATTAACCTCCGGCGCAACCTCCTCGTGTGTGTGTGTGTGTGTGCATGTGTGTTTTTGTGTCTGTCTGTGGCTACGTAGTTCTTCACGGGACGGATTTTATGAAAATCGGTCAAGCCGTTTTGGAGGAGTACGGTAACTAACAATGTGACACGAGAATATTGTTAAGATAGTAGATAGCAGCGCTGCCGCGGCCGTAAGCCGACGACCCTAGCACCATAGGTATTGCGTCACTCTATGCTAGACAGCAGCTAGAGTTATGCGTTAAAAGAGAGCGGGAATAGTTAGGTGAATATCTTGTGAGGTACGAAGAGCTTGTGCGAGCTGAATTGAACGTTGTAGCTTAATTGCATGAGTCTCTATTTGTATGAATTGTCACAACGAAGAGATGGTTCTGTACGTAGTACATATTATTCTGTGGTTTAGAAATTTAAATAAACGGTTATCATTTAGTCCCTATGCCTTTATCAATTGCCAGAAAATTTGGTATGTGGTCAGTATTTTGACAAGGGGAATAAATACTTTGGATCCTGATCACTTGAGGGTTCCCAAAAGAACACTTAATTTAAAAACACTATTTTTAAGAGGGTGAAGCCATGAACAAAAAGTACAAACAAATTAGTAGGTACTTCAAAAAATTAAACTAAAATTTTAAGAAAATTTGCGACAAATCCAAATAAACATTGAAACCTAGAAAATACAATTTAAAGGCGAGCTTCGCTTCCAAAACTTGAATTCCAGAGTAAGGAATTGTAACAAATAGCTCGGTCCATTCATCTGATAACTTGATGGTTTCGGTATATTGTCTGTGCAAGTTAAAATTAGGCGAGCCGCAAACGTTCAGCCACGCAGAGCATAATTTTCTAACTATAAATTCTAACCGCACTTCAACCAAGTCGTTGACAGGCTGGGCTAATAATGTAATTGGGAGTGCTTAATACAGTAATGGAGTTTCGCTGTAAGGTTTTCTATTCGAATCTCTGGAGCACTGTTAAAATATATGATGAGTACGGTCGACGTTCACGCGAACTTGGTTTAAGTTGGTGAAATATTACACAGCGTTCCTTAGAATCGTCGCTCGTTATTATGACTTTTTGAATGTGTAGAGCAAAATTTATTTACCGCATTTGTGCCATGTATTTTAGTGACAGCACTGCGGCAAGATGGCCTCGATTAAACGTTACACTTTAGACCTAGGATGCGCCCGAAGGGTATGATCTCGTTTTTGATATATCCAAAAGTTTTATTGACAAGCAATAAGTTTTTTTTTGTCGTTAATAGTTAATGCTATAAATAAAGAAAAGATAGTATCTTCACGTCATTCTCCAAATAGGTAGGCAGAGGCACAACTAGGCACACCCGACTAGCCAGAGACACTAAGTCCTTCATAATTATCATTATTCTTCTCATTAGTCTCTACCAAATCAGTAGGGTCGTCTTTCAGTTTTTGTATCTTACGTCGATTACTAGTTATTCTTTTGTCTACTCTTGAGATTTTCTATTTTTGCAAATGGTCATGAGAGTATTTATTTATGGAATCAATTTCATTTGTCATCGCGTTCATTTATAATTCTATTGAATACAGAACCCCAAAACCAATACACAAAAAGTTCCAAGAATAACAAATCGAAATTTGCAAAGAATTATTCAAATGAAATTTAGGTGACACAGAGCCTCAAACTTTTATATTGGACAAAAAGGGTGAGGTAAAAATAAAATAACAAAACAAACTAAACAAATACACGGCAGTTTGGAGAGTCCCAACAAAATGACTTACCGGTATTTGTATGTAAACTAGGGAAAATATTTCTGGAGACAAGGGCGAAGGGTTCTCTAGGATTGCTCACATATTTTTATACAAAAAAGGGTGAATAGGGTCACCATATTGCGATAAGTGTAAAGATATTGGCGGATTCTTTTTTAAAAAGTAAATTTTTGTACAAGTCTCTCTAGGTAGTTTGTAGTACAAGAGAGTTTAGTTAATGTTATAGAGCTGCAAGCTAGTAGCAAGTTTGAGTATGAGACGCATTCTTCATTTGTGGATTTTCACCGGCTGCTTAGAATTTAATATTCGCTTTTATCACAAAAAAACAAATAGCGGGTATAAAGTTATTGCAAGTAAATATGTTAAGGAAGATTACAAGGGTGTAATAATATTATTATAATTACAAGGTAAAGTGATAAGGTCTCGTAAACATACTTTTGGGTTGGTACCACCATAAGTCAGTTACTCAGTTCGACGATTATCATTAAGTTCCAATTACTGGTTACGCAACTTTTAGTTTTTTAGTTAGTTATGCAAAATGCAAAAAAGCTTCCAGCTCCAGGTTACTATAGGTATCTATAAATGAAGCATTTTTTTTTGCATTGTGACATTCGCCTGTTTATTTGACTTCCTACATTTAAAGAAGATCATCACTTAAAAAAATCTAATCATTACTTAAAAAAATTTTCTGAATTCATTCTTCTTTAGGTGCGTTATGAAAAAACGATGCCAGTGAAATTTTAAGATCCGTCACACAAAAGTTACAGATATTTTAATAAACATCTGTTATACAAAAATTACATAATGAAGTTACCTGCTTTAACAACATGTCTCTACATTCACACATGTGATTTCAGTTATAAGTGCAATACAAATGTACAAATGTGTATATATACAAATGTGTGCAATACAAGTGCGATTTATATATTTTTCATTACAGATTTTTCTATTATTTTTTAAGTAGGTATAACTTCTCACGCGCGTACATAAGTACACGTACCCATCGACATAACCACCCCAAAAGAGTCCTTGTAGTTATTTATGTAAGCGTCGAATTTCCTTACTTACATTATTCGAGATGGTAACCCTGTATCATTACTAAAAAATTCAAGGGAAGTTTATTTAGAACTTTGTATGGTATTCAAGTCACACGAAAATGTTATTATTATATTACGTAACGTAATGGGGTCTGACATTCAGATGGTTAACTTTTTAACATAATATTTATAGCAAAAAATAAAAAAACTTAATGTTGTGTCTATAAATAGTGAACATAGAAGAATATCTTTCAATTGGGTTAACTTGATTATAAATGGGTGGGACTTTGCAGTTTTGTTCCGACCCCGTGTTGGTCCGGGCTCCTTTGTAGAATAGACCATCTGCCTTCCTGCCAGGCAGCTCGTAAAAGGCGAGCATAGGCTTACCGTCACTAACACCGTGACATCTGACTAGGTGGTAGAGTTTCGCAGCGACTCACCCGGATTGGTACCACCGCCTTACCTATTCCTGCCGCCATAACGTCATGACGTGTTCCGGTTCGGAGGGTAAAGTAGCCGGTAAACTTACTTTTGCTCGAGGCCTAACATCCCGGCCTCTGGTTGGCAACGCACCATTACCACCTTTGGTGTCTCTAGGCGGCGGAAATTTCTTACCATCAGGAAATCCGTCTTCTTGTGTGCCTTCCAATGTTATATAAAAAAATGTTATTATTTCTATATGTTATTATGTCTATACATGATTTATCAAACCGCTTAAAAAACGTTGAGCAAAATGTAATTACTCGATTCTCGATTTGATTATTAAATTAAAATAAATGTGATAGAATATTTGGATGTCAAATATAATTTATAATTACTGGTAATTTCAAACACTTAGAAAATTATAACTTTATGAGTTTATTTCAACAATGCTCTAGGACTAATTTTCTCTGGGCGTCGTCGCCCAGGCTTATGGACGTTTGATCTGAGGCTTACTTTTTGTTGTCCCAGGTGTGTATGTTATTTCACTGCTCGACGGAGCCGTAAATAAGTATTTTTGTTTATCGTAGCTGGAGGGAAGTCCTCCAACTGTTGTGACTTTTCGCCCAAAGTGTAAAAAATTAATTAAGTGTTCTCGTCAAAAAATGTTTAAGCTTACTTATCTAGCCAACTATTTATTTAATTCGAAAAGCTATTAATTATTTAAGTAAAACTTGCATGGAGTGCCAACAAGCTTGTCAGGAAATCAATTTCCCGGTGGTAAGAGACACGTGCTACGTACAGGCACTAGAGACAGGAGAGTTGTGTTGTGTTGAGTCTTAGGATACAAATCTCTCGCGGATAAAAGCTTCTAAAAATCAGTATTAGCTTTACCAGCTCTAGCTAGAATGGAATACATAATACAGTGGTCCAAACGGGACTAGTTGTCGCAATACTTTTTCACTTAGTCATAGTCGCGGTGTTAGTGACAAATAAACTAACACTCGTTTATTAGCAGCAACTTGGTAGAAAATCATTTAGGCACTATTCCTCAAAGGAGCCCGAGACCAACATGATGATTTGTGTGGATTCATTCTTTTCGGGAATTATAATAACTGCAACAATTTTGGTAATTCTACAACCTCATAATAAAAAGTTGCAGAATTCGCGGTCCTTGCTGTAACATCACTCAAAAGAATAAAATATGAAAGCATTATTTTTAAATAACATTAAAGCTTCTGTCAAAGCAAGCTCGGTCGTAATCAGCGGAGCTTCAATTGCTCCGGAGAATCCAATCAAAGTTTCCTTAAAGTTCCTTAGCCTGTAGCGAGGCGAATTTTTCATTATTGAAACTCCTTGCTCGTTAGACTGTGCATCGGCTAAGCTTGATTGTGCTTTTCTCTTAAGATAGGAATTTCGCATATTGTGAGCTCGACTTTTATATTGTTGGCTTGTTTTGGTCTAAGATCCGAACCTAAACCGACCTTAATTGTTTTCTTGTTCTGTTACTTAGTGTAAGGAGTAGGTTCATAAGAAAAAAAAAACAATATTCATAGTTTCGTGTCCGGGACTTATGTCGGTTCAGATAGCGACGAAATGAAATAGTAGAAGATCCGAACCAACGTCGACATACACCGAGATGATAATGGATGAAATCTATAATATAATAAATTAAGTTTATCAGAGAAAGTCTAGTGAAGTTGTAAAAAAAAAGTTTATCAGAAAATATATTAAAATAGGTTGCCAAGAAAATTCTGGACAGAGTTTTTTATTTTAATAAAATGTTTTTTCTGTAAGTTGTGCAACATTTAAAATAATAAGAAAATTTTATTCCGACGTACGTATTAAATGTGCAGAAGTTGGGTTACCTGTAATTTACCAGGGTTGCCAGGTATGTCGTTGCCAGTTACTTTTACTTGATTGACTGATAGAAATAAATATATCGACCTAAGAGCTGTTTTATTGCGAACACATTGACACGGGGTTATCTGCAAAAAACGGAAAATTTAGAAAAAAAAGTTTTTAAAAAATAAATAAAAATATTCTATCTAGGATTAAATTAGGCAACCCTTTTTAATATGTATATTTTTTAACACACTAAATTTATTATAAGGTATATTTCATTCTATTTTGACGGTATCTATCAGCTCGGTGTAGGTCTACGATGTTATCTGCTATTGCTCTCTGACAGACGTCGTAGAACCTTAGAACTTTGAATATTGTTTTTTTTTCAGATGAACTTTCCACTGGTAATTAACAAAAAAAAATTGTCAAAATTAGTCAAATTTAAGGGCTGATTTTTTTCCATATGCTTACTTTACTCTGTGGCTGATTTCACCGCTCATATTGAAAATAGAGTTTAGTAAAATTAAGTTCAGTGTAAACCAGTTCAATTATCGGTTGTAATAACGTTCACCAGCTACTGCAAGTAGCCTTTTAAAATTGACAATATTCTTATCTCCAACCCCTGATAATATTAAATCTACTTATCACAATAGTTTAATAATAAAATATTTACAATAGCCAAAATTCCTTTGACAGTAAAATTGACATGATAGACTCTCATTACAATTGACTAAACGTTTTTTTAACGTTACGTCGGTGCAATCTTAAAAAAGGGGTGTTTTGTTTGACTCCTATATTATTTTACGATATTTATATATGAACATGCAATTTCACCATTTCTGAACCTCTTTTAAAGATTGACACCAAGTCTAGATATGACGATGGAATTTCAGGGAAATGAAGAAATATACTTAAAATACCTTCACTAATTCGATGTCGGTTTTTTGTAGTTTTAATTCATTTCAAATATTACTTATAAGAAGATACAATACATTATTTGGAACATGTTAACATTATTTACAGATTAGATTATACCTATAATTTCCATGAAATATCGTGTTAAAGACTCAGAAAATGAAACATATTTATGATCTAAAACATATATTCAACTCACATTATCACAACTGAACATTTTAGGCTTACCTTAGCACACTTAATTAGACACTGTCTTACACATTACACAAATGTTAGGCCCTTAGTCCTAAGGCCCCAATCTGTAAGACCCTTCTTGCTTCCCGATGTCGGTAGACTATTAGTGTTCTTTGTTCACGATCCAACACGTAATGGCCGCCTCCGATATGGATCACTTATATTTATAGGTATCAACTCATAATGACAGTGGTGTTGCCATTATGAGAATTCATGTTTCTAACAGTCGGCCTTTCCTGACATATTTCCTGTCCCAGGAAAATAATTACTACTTGCACTAAATTAAATAATTGACATTTAATGTCATTAGCAACAAATTTATTTTAAACATTACATGAACTAATATTCCAGTGCACCGATAACTACTATAACATTTTTTTTTAAATTCAGATTTTCATTATTATACATTGGATTTAAAGGATAACTCAAGATTTAAACAGTTCCTTTTTACAAAATCATTTGTAAAAAGTCGCTTTTCAGTACATAACGAGATTAATTAATCTGAATCTAACTTTATCCAAGATTTAACAAAAACAAAATTATATTACTAACTGCAGCGTCAAAGTAGAAATAAAGCCCTTCCAAATAGTATGTACAATAGATATTTCTGAAAGCAGAACAGTTACAGGTAACACTTACTTACTAATTACATTTTTGCATCATAACCGTAATCCTGTTCATAATACAATATAAGGTAACCAATAAAAGAAGTACATTTTAATTTCTTTTTGTGTATTCAACAGATCGAGTTATTGGTTTTACATATTATATATACAACCTAACAGACTACAACACAGTCAGTTTTACTGTGTATTTATATACCTCATAATTTTAAGATTTAATTAAAAAAAACTAAAGTTAAAAGTACTTTAAAAGTTAACTTTATGCTTTAACTCATCAATTTTGAATTTAGTAGACATAAATAGAACTACTAGTTTACAGCAGTTTCTTAAAACATACCTACCACCTTGACAAAAGACATAACATTGTGCGTTTGCACATAGCGAGGAATTTCATTATGCACTCTGATAAATCATCTTTATTAAAGAGCTCATTTTTTACAGTCTATAAATATTACATTTATATATGAATGAAACTATGCAATGTAAGAACCTCGCATTATTTATGTATTTAGATCGTTCTTCGATACCTTATTTCTAGATTTAAAGTAGATGTTAATTAACGTTGTAATAATGTTTTACATTTACAATAAATATTTGTTGATATCATCACACACTAAATGAACATTAGTCATCTCATTTTCTTTTAAGTTTGAACACTCGTGACTGTAGTTTATCCAACAAATATTTATTTAATTATAATGTAATCCATGAGAACTAAATTATTGAGGTTCAATATAAAAAGTATAGATAAGGATTCAACTACTAAAAACAAAACAACATTTCAATAGTATCTTAGCGATTTCCAAATAATTTTACATTTTGAATACAAAAATTATGTTACGTCTACAATGATCCCTCAAGAAAACGTAAAATACATAAAACATGTTAACCAAACATGAAAATATTCTAACAATTTTTCTTTCTTTACTTTGTACATACTGCATACATAAGATGTGCAAAATTGCCGATACAATTTTACAGAGCCAATAAAAGTTTTCCATTTTAGGAACTTATATGCTATATTGCATATAACAACATTTCAGCACACAGCTATCTATGCAAGAATAGTATTCTTTTTAAAATAAACTGAAATACATTTTTCTCGAAAACCTAATCATCTGATTTTTAACAGCAACTTACAACCAATTATAACGTAAAATGCAAGGTCAGTATTGAAAAATGTCGACATCGCCTTCTGTTTTCACAACAACTACCAGGATGGCAAATTTATAAATCTCAGTTGTCACAACAGTGGCCACAACTAATATTATATGTTTACCAACATATTTTGTTGTTGTTAAAACTTAATGCGAAACAGTCAGTGGTACCTGTTGGTAGGTATGTGAAATAAACTTAGCAAATGTATGGTTAGTACAGTTTAAACCCTTTGTTTCATTTGCCTTTATTTGCCGTTATACCTGCACTTTGTGACATTTGGGGAATTAAGGCTGCCTCGTATATAAACTTTTATCTATCTAAACTGGAATAGTATAATAACAACAGTGGGTGTTATGATAGTGGGATAACTATAAAGAACTGTATTTCCTTCAATAATCATCATC
>NJDD01000384.1:0-11669 GCA_002245505.1 Calephelis nemesis
CTCCGGGGCCACATGTAGCAAACCAACTAACAAAGGCTGTGTCCAAGGATCCATATCTGGACCAATATTTTGGAATATCCTTTTGAACCCGTTGCTCCTAGAGTTGGAAAAAGACGGAATATTCTGTCAGGCCTTCGCCGACGATATTGTACTGATCTTTGAAGGAAAGACGACACTTCAAGTGGAAAAGCAGGCGGATGCTGTCCTCGAGCGTGTTCGAGCGTGGGGCGTCAGTAACAGGTTGAAATTTGCGCCACATAAAACTTCTGCTATGGTCATAACCAGGAAACTGAAATATGATGCTCCACGCTTGACCATGGGCGGGGTCAGCATTGGCCTGGTCCAAGAAGTGAAACTGCTCGGGCTGATTATAGACAGTAAATTAACTTTCAACTCCCATATTGTGGCTACTTGTAAAAAAGCAATATCTATTTACAAGCAACTGTCTAGAACAGCCCGGGTCAGTTGGGGGTTACACCCACAAGTTTTTAAACTTATATATACTACTGCCGTTGAACCTATCCTACTGTACGACGCAAGCGCGTGGGCACCAGCAGCAAACAAGCTTGGAGTCCGTAAACAGCTGAACGTGGTCCAAAGGAGCTTTGCCCAGAAACTATGCAGATCCTATCGAACAGTATCTTTGAACTCAGCCCTGGTGCTGGCTGGTATACTCCCTATCGATCTTCGGATTCGGGAGGCTGCACTCCTTTATGAAGCCAAAAAGAGAGTACCCCAGCTGGCACTAGGAGACTTAGAGGTAGAACAGATGGCTTCGGCCTTAGAAGTTCCTCACCCAGCCGATAGGATAAGCATAGAGTTTGGGTGCCTGGTAGACGAGACACATTATAACAACGCCAAAAATTATGATGTTCGCATCTTCACTGACGGCAGCAAGATTGAGGGCCGAGTGGGTGCGGCGCTTATCTCTGTGGAGTGGCGAAATAGAGACAAAGGCCCTCAAGCTTGCTTTGCCGCCCTTTTGTACCGTTTACCAGGCAGAACTGATAGCTCTGTATCACGCGGCTATCGAAATCTTAAAGCACAAAGCTTCCACGTTCGGCATCTTCAGCGACTCCATGGCTGCTCTCCAGACGGTCTGCAATGTGGACTCACCCAATCCCCTTGCAACCAAAACAAGGAACACACTAAGACAATGTAGTCTTCAAAACAAGAGTGTCCCCTTGTTTTGGATCAAGGCTCACGTAGGTTTGGAGGGTAATGAGAGAGCAGACCAATTGGCAAAAGAGGCTGCACTAAAATTGAAAATAAAACGAGCTTACAATGTGTGTCCTGTTTCATTCGTCAAGCGTAGATACCGTTTGGAGACGATTGACGAGTGAAACAGGAGATATAAAGAAGGAGAAACAGCCTCAATAACCAAGCTATTTTTTCCTGACGCGGCTGTGGCGTACAGGCTGCTTAGAAATATAGAAATGTCCCCGACTACCACCCAGTTGTTTACCGGACACGGTGGGTTCTCTTCATACTTGAACCGATTCAAGTGTAAGGAGAGCCCAGCGTGCCTCTGCGACCCACAAACGGAGGAAACAAGTACCTCATCTAATCACGGAGTGTCCTATTTTTGCTTTGCAAAGAATCCAGCTCGAGATAGAGACTGGAATTCCATTAACTAAATATAATATTAAAGAAACAATAATTAGTAAATTTAGAAATAAGTTCTTGGAATATTGCGACAAAATAGTTAGGATTGTTAATAATAGAAATAAGTAGGGTTAATAAAATTATGATATTAACATATTTTGAAAATATATTAACTATCATAAGAACATAGATTAAGAAAATCAAGTTTAAAATTAGATTCCTAAGAAGACGTAATCGTATTAAAAAAAAATAGTAAAAATAATAATAATACACTCCTTATAAAAAGAAAAACTAAAAATACACTCACCTTTTATGTTCATTTTTGTATTATTTTTAATTTAACTTTTATTTACGCATGTAAACTATATGCACATTTTGTTATAGATTTCAAGATGTTTGAACTTTAAAAACAATAATTATTGTTAAAAATGGCCTTGTCCCAGACAGGGGTAAATATGAAGAATGCTTATTGGCCTTTATAAAAAAAAAAACATCCCGGCTTGTGGTTGGCAACGCACCATTACCACCTTTGGTGTCTCTAGGCGGCGGGAATTTCTTACCATCAGGAAATCCGTCTGCTTGTTTGCCTTCCAATGTCATAAAAAAAAAGACTCGGAAATGCAGACATCTAAATGTTCATCACACAATTGCCTGTCCCCGTCGGGAATCGAACCCGAGCCTCGCGGTTGGTCGGTGTAGTAAGGCGTGTACGCTAACCACTTGACCAACGAGGCGGTAAAATCAATCGATGTAGGTCTTATTTTACATTATGTTAATATATTTCTGTTGCAGCATATTTGCAGAGTTTTCACTTATTTTAACATATCTTGGAGTCTGTTGCATATTCACGGTACTGATAGCGGATTCCTTGAAACAGGTTTGTAATATTTCAATAAATGTGGGCGAATGATTTATCAGGGACATTCTAAACTAAAAGCAATGGTTACGTAAATATAGCAAGTGATATATTGTGTTAGATTTGTGTTGCAATAAGGATACGGCAATTGTCAAACTTTTATGTAGAAAAAGATCCAGAATAAAATCACTTTTTTTAATATTTTGCCAGCAGAGCCTGATTTTAATTAAGATAAGAAAAACTTTGTTCACTTGAACCATATAAGTATTACGTCTTGAGCGCGTAGGCATTGATATACCCATGAACGAGGTAGTTGTAGGTTGTAGGATATTAAAAATCGAATCAAAATCGTAGCTACAAGCTAAAATATGGTTAACGTCGAAAGAAACTCAGCGGGTTTATTTTTTTCTTGAAGATAAAACATAATAACTACATTTTATTATAAGGTTCTTCCAAAGTAATTGTTAAAATTTTAGACAGTGTACAATAATAATTTCATTTTCTTCATACAAAATGCTTTTTTTTTTTCATTTTACTTAGTAAATTTATGAACACGTAAATAGTTACGTCATTTACGTATCAAGTATTTTTTAATGGAAGATTGAATTAGATTTGGAGTAAATCAAATAAGACAGCATATCAAAAATATTAACAACCAAATGTATATTAGCCAGAACTATTTTATCTGGAAATTTTTATTAAATTTACTGTGCACTATCTAAACATTTAAACAACTATTTTGGAAGGACCTTATGTAAACCATTGACCTCTATACAAACACTTAATTTATTTTAATATTAGTAGATATGAAAACAAATGTATGTAGCTGCCTTTATTGCATAAACTGAACAATTATATAAATATATGTCTACTCCTTCGGAAATCTAACCCAAACCCCACAGTTTGTCGTTATATTTCTAGCTATTTATAGTTTGTAATAAGTACCTTCGAATGCCTGTTAAACAATTATAGGTTTTCCGGTCTCAAAATCTAGGTTAAGTACATACATATCTTTACGCCAAGTCCCTTGCGGGCAAGTAGGGCTATGTTATACCTTTCGTCGTCTTTTTTGCATCAAAACCTACAATGAAATCCCGGAAAAGTGTGCGTCGCTACATACAAATTGTATGAAAGGTTTGTTATTGGTTAATTAACGATACTAATACAATGAAATACATAATAGATACCAATATAAATTTAATAAACACCGTGAATCAGACAGCCATCGAAATGTTCATCACGTAAACGTATGCTTCCGTCGGAAACCGAACCCGAGCGTCGCCGTTGGTCGATGAAGTTAAGCGGGTACGCTAATTCCTCGACCAATAAGGTGATAGAAATAATGAAAATGAGTTTAATGATAGCATAAAATATTGTTTTGATACGTTAAACATACTTTGAAATATAACATAAAAATAAACCCCCAAATTAGGCCTTTTTTAGGCATGCTCTTGTTTACACTAGTATCATAATATGTAAAGGTCATGCTACATATCATAATACAATCTATTTGTAATTAAATAGATAGTTAAATCTTTAATATCCATTTAATTATAATATCGGTCCAATCTAAAAACAAATAAAACCTCTAGGGAAATTTCAATTAATCGAGGTTAATCTAACGTAACATGTCTTTTAATTTGCTTTAAAATCAATAAGTATACATTTTACAAGGTAATTGTAATTGATTTGACTAAGCTCAAATACACTTATCTTAAGTTAATCTTATTAATGCCTTACATAAATCGTTTTATTACAGGATAGTATCATAAAGTAGACACACACTATATTAGTAGCTGCAAGTGATAGCCGCCGGCTATAAAACAATTCCATAATATCGTTTTTATCGCTTCTGTGCTCTAGCGGGTCAGATGTTGGACTTCACTGCATGAGGTCCCGGGTTCGAATCCGGGTCGGGCAACAAAAAAAATGTTTTTTCCAATTTTCTTATATAAAAAATGTTGCTCGGGATTAGTGTCTTCGGCTAGTAGAGGAGGCCCTGGTTGTGCCTCTGCCTAAGTCTTTGGGAATATGGGCATGTAAATCCTTTACTTGTAATATCGTTGAGTCGATACACATATATTCTGACATAGACAAGTTGTCCGTGTACTTATCTACCCGTTTGACTGCAATGTGTGTTTCGCACGTATATGTTTGTTCGTATGTATGTGCGCATTTAGAGGTGCACAAACTGTAATATGTTATTGATTATTTATCTAAGTTTAATACTGGCTTCCTGAAATCGAATATACTATTAAAAAAATTGATTTTCTAATGATTAGACGTAATATTAAACCTCACAAATCCCATCAAAATAGGTTAACATTTTCTAACGTACGCGTATTAAAATAATTATTACGTGTTAAAATTATTACGAACTCGTGGAAGAAGGACACAAAATACTTTTCTAATATTTTCAAAATTTTCACTTATTTTTTCGAAATTCTTGTCGAGAGTTTTGGCGCCACCAAAAAAAATATTGTAGTAGTACATTCGTAGTTAATGGATTTCGTGTTTTTAACAAATGAAATTAGTCAATTTTGGTGGCATTTTGTACAATATTGTTCATTAAAAGCGCAGGAATGAAATAATCATGAAGAAAGTAGTGTAGGTACCGTGTATTTCCTCGTTGCCGTTAAATCTCATTAACTAAGCTTAAGTAATCAGGCCACCGATTATTTAACTCCCAGACACGACTTCCTTGGACGACGAGTAATTTTGAATATTTTAAACCCGGTCTGTCGCTGTCACGATTTTGTAGTCGCCTCTGTGGTCCAGATGTAGGACTTGACTTCTTGAGGTCCTGGGTTCGCTTCCCGGGTCGGGCAATAAAAAGAAAATTCAGTTTTTCCAATTTTATAACGAAAAAAAGATGCTCGCTATAGGATATGTGCCCGGTTGTCGATAGGCTTGCCACCAATCACATTGTGGGACTTGGTGTCTTCATCTAGTCGCAGATACTTTTTTTGAACCCCGATTTTGTTAAAACGGACAACTCGATGCAAATTTCAACTTGACTAATCTCAAATGCTAATGCTAAAACCTGAAAAAAAATAAGGAGCTTCTTGTCATATCAGCATTTTTATGATTGATCGGTAGAAAACTATAATTAAAAATTCCCAGCTTTATGGAAGACGGGTCAATCAGATGATTCATTAGCTCTTACTCTATTTTAAAACAATACTATATAAGTAGTATATTCACGCTCATATCACCAAAGCAGTAGGCAAAGGAACAACCAGGGCACCTACGACTAGCCGAAGACACTAAGTCCCACAATGTGAGACCACTGAGGCGACAACATACAATAAATTAAAAAATAAATAAAAAACAATAAAAAAAAATATATTAGCCTAAAGATATTACCTTTGCGCTATATGCAAGAACAATTAGAGCATTTATTATTTAGAAATACTAACTAGGTCTACTATAAAAATTAATTGAAAAATTATTCAAGTTTAAATTTTTTATGAGCATGTAAATCTCATACAACGTTTATCTAATAGATAAAATTTCTTGAAATCTTTTCATGTTTATTTATGACAGATCATATACATATTTCAGCACTAAATTAAAGATGTTATCATTATTAACTGCAACATCAGCTTACAATAACAAATATAATTACTATTACATTAGAATTTTAATTTACTTTACAAAAATAAAAGTACTGAAAAATATGTATCTGTATGTGATTCATATTAATTAAATTCAGCGATTTTCAAAATGTTATCTGCATCGATCACTGAGGGCTCCGAGAGCCTGGAGGACTGGCATAAGCTTTGACAAAGCAGTCTTTTCGAAGGATCGTTTTATTTCCATTATATTATAAAAGCATTACTTTAATGTATGTACCATGAGCCAAAGTGCTTTTAAATCAGTCTTGTTTTGTAACCACAGAAAAACGAGTTATTTTTGCAAATTTTGCCTATGACTTGGTTTCTTCTTTCTCATAAATCGTTTTTCATGATATAATTAACCAGCGTTGTTGTTAACTATAAGACATTTTTAACTTAAGATCTTTGACTATACTGCTTTTCCTTTGGTTATAAACATTTCTTTTATTTTTTTAGATAACGTCTTCAACAAGCGTTTTCCTTGTTAGTAATTATCGTCGTCTTACTGGTCATGTCAGGTCAGGAACTTAGGTAAAGCAGTAGCATCCTTACCAAAGCACATTCAGTCAGATTTAGCGGCAACGATAAAATTAATGATGCGCCAATTTCTTCGTTAAAAATTTACTTGTGTATTTTAAAGGAATAGCGCTCATTTAGACGGGACAGGGCGCATTCTGTATTTACCTACTTATTTTTACGTATTTATTAAAGTAAAAAAAATAAGAAATTTAAAATAAAAAAAATCTTCAAAAATCGACTTACAAACAAAAATAAAAACAAAGCCACCTAGCAAAGACATCAAAAATAAAATATTTTTTATGAACAAAGAAAACTTTATAACACAATAGTTTGTTACCTTTTTTCTTAGGTATTAAGAAAACTAGCTAAGACACGAAACTCTTACTATAATAGTAATAAATTTCTAGTTCAAATTATATTTACTATGTAATGGGTATGATAATAAGAATTGCATAATATTGTTAGGAATAATTTGCATGCCAGTTAATTGGTATAGTAGGAGTGCTGTGAATAAATGTAAAACCTTAAATGTATAAACTGCTAAAGGCAAATAAACATGATTGATTGATTAACATTTCGTTCTGTCGTTTGCACATATAATGACAGTTTACGATTTGACGCGTTAACTTATTATCTGTCGAAAAATATTACTTTAGATTTTATATGATTCGGTACAGTTCACAGTTTTTTTTATTTTTTATGAAAAATCTGGCTTATGATCTGTCTGATGAAAAACGCCTCTGCCCATGGAAATCTGCAACACAAAGAATAGGATGCCAATGCGATGCCGGCTTTTCAAAATTTACTAACACGTCAACGACACTGATATATACGACTTAATTAAATATATCTATAACATAAAAATGAATCGCTAAATGTGTTGGTAAGCGCATAACTTTCGAACGACTGGACCGATTTGGCTGATTCTTTTTTTATTGTGTTAGTTATTATCAGGTGAAGGTTCTTATGAAGTGAAAAGCCGGGAAAATTGAAAGGAAAATGTGAAAAATAATACCTTATTATTTCTCATACTGAACGGGTGGAACGAAGTTCGCCGGGACAGCTAGTATTTAAATAAATTTATTTAGACAGTTACTGAAATTAATGAAGATACAGTTTAAATATTTTCCTCGTGAGGAATCGAACCCAGGCCTCGCGGTTAGTCGTTGACGTACCGAGTACGCTAACCCTTTGAGCAACAGAACAACTAAAACAATGGCTCTTCTTCCTACTACTAGAGCGTTCGAAAACTTTGTCCAATTGTATTTGTGCTAGATTTTATGAAAATTGGTTTACTGGTTTAAAGTGTATAAACATAACAGTCAAACAGAGTGACATTAATAGTTTTCTTGTTATTTTTTAAATAGGATAAGACACCTAAAACTAACAAAGCTACAATACAAAACCGTGTATATAGACATGAGACATAGATGTTACAGGTGCGTCACTGTCCTACGGCCGAGGAGTTATGCTTGATATGCGAATCTATACCTGCTACCCAATTACTACTTACTTTTCCTAGACCGAAACACGTCAGTCCTAAACACTGTCATTATGATAGCAGTAAATAAGTAAGTCGATGAATCTTCACTTACTCGGGTATGTTGCTGCACAGATCTTTACGACCAGGATCTATCCCTTGTAACCTCTGTTCGTCATTACTACCAGTTAGGCCGAGGCTCAGACTACCAGGGATTTTTTCACTGTATTTAATTGTAATATACTCATTTTTATTTTCCAGCTCTTGGATGAATATGTTCGGACGTATATATTATCAATAGAATACTATTGCTTAATATTATTAGTTCCACTCAGTTTGTTCTGCCAACTGAAGTACTTGAAATGGCTAGCTCCCTTTTCACTTATGGCGAATATATTGCTCGTGGCTACGTTCGCGATATGTATATATTACATATTCAGAGATGAGATCGTTATTTCTGATAAACGATTCGCCGGGAACATTGCAAGATTTCCTGCTTTCCTATCGTAAGTAATCATCATAACATTATTTTAAACTAGCTAGACGAGCAAACTTCATCTAATCTAAATACCATCATTTCTTTATGTCGATAACTTACATTTTGCCATACCATTGGAAAGCCAGGACTTAAATGTATTATAAACTCTAACGATCAACGTATCAGGGTTTGGATCGATAGATTTGGGAAAAGGTTGAATCCGCGGAAATGTCAATTTGCTACAAATTAACTAGCGGCCCGCCCCGGCGTCGCACGGGTATAAAATATACATATAAACCTTCCTCATTAATCACTTTATCTATTTTAAAAATCGCATCAAAATCCGGTATAAAGATTTAAGCATACAATTAATGGACATATGTTTTATACTATGTATTGAAGAAGCATCCCCCAGACTGACAAACTTATTATAAACTTACGTCCCTAGTGTTTTTGAAAATACTCTAATCCCGTATGTTATTTTTCCTGGTTACGTCGTAGCCTAAAAAAATAAAAAGTATCCTATGCCCGTCTTAATCGCTTCCGTCGTTGTTTAGTAACAAACAGTGAAACAAACACGACTTATTTTTATAATATATATGTAGATATAAACATTATTAGGTTCATAAACAAATACATAACTAGTATGTAGGTATATTGTGTACTCATTTCCACTTTTTTATAAAATACAGTACCTAGTTATTTATTAGATTTACTTGTAGTTTTTTAAACCTAGGTAAACCTACTATAAATTAAATCAAGGCATACTCCAGACTAAACTCCAGATAAACTAGTGAGTGTAGTTTATTCATCTAATAATTTCGAAATAATAAAAACCACTTCTTCATTTTAAATTAAGATCAATTAGTGCTTATTAATTCGTAGATTACTGGATTAATTATTTCACAAGTACAGCAAGTATCGTAAGTATTAACTTCAATACCTTGGTACCGACACTTGTCATCTTTATTATCATGAGGTATATCAAAAGCTATGAAGCTCAGTTGATCCATGATTTACCTTTAAAAAAGAAATATTTTAGGTTATTTATCTTAACAATCTAAAGCCTTAATAAATTGTTATTTAGTTCACATAAGAAACTTTATTACTACGCAGTACTGAAAATCTTGACGGTTAAAAAATAATTGAGTGCCTATAATTTTTGTGGCTGCAAATAGCAAAACAAATATTTTGAATTTACAAACTAAACAGGCGTATATTAACGAGAACGATACGATAAAATATTAAAAATGTTGCGGTCTAGCGGTAATATCAGTTAAAGGTTTTCCTTAGAAGAACTGACTTTGTACTTACAAAGGTTAAGTATTTTTCAAGTTATTATTTATAGACATACCTTCAATGTATCTCATATGCTATTTATTGTCATTGCGTGTCATACCTAACTATGAAGTTTCTAGTCCCAAGGATAGCAAAGAGAGATCAATAGCTGCCTATCAGATAACTGGTAAAGACTACCTTATGCTAATTATGGTACCTCTACCTTAAAATAGATAATTGAGTATTGAATGTCTGTTAGATGCCATTAAATTATTATTTGACAGTACATTGTTCCAAGTTAAGAAATAAGATGGTTTAGAACTGGAAATTCTGGTTCAGAATACACTTTTTACATATAAAAAAAACATGGTTGGCTGCCAGGGTGAAAAGCAGTCTATTGTAAACAGGAGACTCGGTCCAACAAAGGGTAAAGGTTCTTGCACTTAGAGACTAACTGCTCTTTTTTATTACTTTGTATAGGTAGTACAACAAAAATTATAAAACAAATAACAAGTTATTTTGTAATAATGTTTTATTTAGCACAGTAATATTTGCGATGGAAGGAGTAGGAGTCGTGATGCCTGTTGAGAACAATATGAAGAAACCTCAACACTTCCTGGGCATTCCTGGTGTACTCGTCATAGCAATGGCTTTTGTAGCCGTACTCTATATCATTTTAGGAGTATTCGGATACTTTAGATATGGAGACGCATTAAGAGGAACAATTACATTAAACCTGCCAATGGACGAATGGTAAGAACCATATCTCTTTTCATAAGCATAAAAAATATTGCATATGAACCTCGCTAATACTCGAGAATAATTTGATAAATATAAGTGTGTAATTAAATTATGAAAAACGAAGACATTAACGAAAATGTAAATAGCAATACCTAAAGAAATTAAAAGTAAAGAAACGACGGGTTGCACTCAGGGTGTGCCGGCAAAAAAAAATTTGAATTTTAACGTTGTGCATTTTTGATATTTTGGAACGGTTAGGGAATTTGCACGAATTGCTTTAATTATCAGTATGAAACTATCATTTCTGTGTTAGAATACAATATTTATTTATTGCGCTATCGTACACAAACATGACAACACAAACATTCGAGCGAACGTCCTGCGCCATCTAAAAGAAACAGCAGGCGCAGAGAGAGGGGATACTTAATCTCCTACGCCGCTCCGGCTGTTTACTCTCCATCCGTCTATGATTTTTCGATCAGGTCACGTGTCCTGACCCGAGTTTAGAAGTTTTTACCCTATTAAAAAAAGTGCGCAACGCCGCTAAAGAAGTTTTCACTTCAAAAATTAAATGCAACATCAACATAAGCCACAGCATCATGAATGCAAAAGTGTGTTTGTTTGCTTATTTGTCCTATAAATATTAAAATCTCATAAATTATGTAGGCTACTTTTTATCACGATGTCAAAACGTGTTCTTGCAGAAGAGCTAAATAACTATGATAAAAGGCAAGTATAATTTTACAAGAAACGCAATATTTCACACGAACCTTAATATGGAAAATAAATAGTAAACTTCTATCAACATTAGAATCTTACTCTTAGTAAAACATAATATTGAAAGAACTCTTAGGGCCACTTGCACACTCCCGGGCTACGTTTAATATTGAGTTAAACTGTCAAATATAAGGTGATTTAATCCCAGTTAGACACTAACTAAGTGTTAAATACTCAACCCAGGAACGTGCAAGTGGCCCTTAGTAGAACATAATATTGAAAATTGTCAGTACTTGTCCTAGGTTCAGGCTCTGACCCCCCCAGGGTACCAAGCCTTGTCGTGGCGGGGGGGCTCAGTACCCGGGGTGCAAGCCAGCA
>NJDD01000384.1:11749-22280 GCA_002245505.1 Calephelis nemesis
GTTAAACTGTCAAATATAAGGTGATTTAATCCCAGTTAGACACTAACTAAGTGTTAAATACTCAACCCCGGAACTTGCAAGTGGCCCTTAGTAGAACATAATATTGAAAATTGTCAGTACTTGTCCTAGGTTCAGGCTCTGAGAATCGGCACGGCAATCGGAAGAACGAACCACGCAACCTATGCTAGCCTCTTTCAAGCTTTTTTGCATTTTGGTGTATTCTACGAGTACCTTTATAGAACCCAGACCAATACAGAAAATGTTTTTCGTCACTTTTTAGTGTTACATGTTCTTTAAAGAGTGCACTTTCGTCTAAAGTGAAAGTTTCAATAGTTTTTTAATGTACTATGGAAGACGAATAGAATAAGCAGAAATATTTTCGTTGGGTAGAAATACATATCGCTTTTAGAACTCAAAGATTGGAGTAGGGGGCTGCTAACACCAACTTTCTGATTTACTGGTAACTCCTTCTCGTACTTGTGTTGATACACACATGTTATTGGCAGCTGGAAGAAGTATGGCAGCGGTGACTGCCGCCATGTGTCAGCTCTCTGTTACTTGCTATTGTTTGCTTAACAGCTGATATCATCATGTCATATCATCATAAACGTAGTGAAGCTGAATCCTTACGATCTGTTTGGCAAGAATGTAATTGACTTATCTATATATCCGGGTAATAGGCCATGCAAAAGCGATTTTGCCGCGCAATCGCTCACACGTTTGGTAAAAAATGGCGGCAAATCGGAAAAACATCGATATCTGTCGATTTATGTATTAAAAACACATAAATGTATATATTTTTAGGATCCCTGAGAATTAGGCTACGTAATAACGTAAAAACGTGTATGTTTAACCCCAAAACCATTTGCAACGAACAAAATGTAAAAAACTTTCCGTGTTTTTTCCCAATTTTCCCAAGAAAAACATTTCTTATGAAAAACAAACGTGTTTTATTTATTCGAAAGAACATGAAACGTTTAACAGAATGAAGTTACAAAAACAACAATGTCCATGCAAATATTTTACAACACAAGCTCGGAAAAAAAGGGGAAGCGCAACGGGTGACTAAGTCATGCCAACTCAACTGGTTCCGAAAATTTGTTTTACAATGTTGACACACTTCAAACATTATAATATGACGGGTTGTTTATTCTGCTACAGACTACAAAAATTGTTTGGATACAGGAAGTTTACTTGGACAAACTTGTTATAAATCGTCTAAGGAGTCCGAGTACAACATAAATCGAAATGAGTTCGACGATATATTTTATGCATAAGTTATATTGCTGTTTCAAGTCCTGATATGGCAAAATCTTAAGAATAAGACATTGTTCTTACATAAAATATTTTTATATTTATATTTTTTAGGCCAGCCATTCTTGCCAAGATATTCATTACAGTATCGATTTTCTTCACTTACCCTCTTCATTTCTACGTAGTGATGGATGTACTTACGACTTTTACTAGCCCGTATATAAGAGAATCAAAAAGAACTTTCGTTGGAGTACTGATGAGAATTTGTGTGGTGTGGTTCTGCGGTAAGTAGACATTATCCGCTTCATCACAAAAATATTTAGACGCCGGTTTAGCTAAACACCGTCTGAAATTGACATCCAACCAATAAAATGCTACATTTCCATGGCAACATCATCATCAGCCATAGGCCTCCCCCAAAGAGCGCCACAAGTCACGGTCACCAGCCGCTTGTAGCTAGCGACTTCACGCGACTTTGACCAGATCATCAGTCCACAGGGTGGAATGTCGTCCAACAATACGTCCTCCGGTGCGGGGCCGCCACTCGAGAACCTTTCTTCCCCATCGGTTGTCGGTTCTGCTAGCAATGTGGCCTGCCCATTGCCACTTCAGCTTGCTGACTTTCTGGATTATGTCGGTTACTCTCGTTCTCTTGCTGATCACCGAATTTTGGATCATATCTCGCAGAGAAACACCGAGCATATATTATGGCATATCAGCACGTTATTAGTTGAGAACTCAATTTTAGACACTCTTCAGTAAAACTCTTGTTCAAAGAGCGCTTACAGGGAGTTTAGGCGCCATCGAGAGAAAAGATGGTCGAAGTTTTTTCATAATCATTGAATTTCGTGTTTATCTTGCGTGAAATTAGTCAATTTTGGTGGCATTTTGTACAATTTTGTTCACTGGAAATGCACAAATGAAATAATCATAAGGAAATTAGCGTATCGTGTATTTCCTCGTTACCGCCAAATCTGACTACATGAGCTTAGCAATGAGGCCACCGTTTTACCCAAGACACTGACATGACTTATTGACGACTTATGACTAATTCTAATTGAATCCGGATTTTCATTGAAATTGAATCATTGAAATTTGATGCAAATTTCTACTTGACTGTTGGCAAAATACTAACGTGAAGGTCAAAACCTAAAGAAAGAAAGAATAAGAGTGCTTACATTTTTTTGTAATCAGTTTTTGTAATCAGTTTTTGTAATCAAAAATACATAGTTTACCTTTGAATCTAACTTTCAAAGAGCGAAAATAATTTCATTATTGAATTGAATTTAAAATACTTTGAGTTCTGTAGCATATTAATCACCTAACTTGTCATTTAAAGTAATATTTGCAATTTACAGATGCAATTATTTTTGTTTGATCTTGTACTGCTTATTGAAGTACAAAATGATAGAGACATTACTCTTACTTGCAGGTGGAGTGGCAATAGCTTTGCCAATGCTGGAAGAGATCATTAATATTGTTGGAGCATTTTTTTATTCCATTCTTGGCCTTATAATTCCGGGAATCGTCGATACTGTTACAAAATGGGAAAACCTGGGACCAGGAAAATGGATTCTTTGGAAGAACGCCGTAATTGTTTTATTCGGGTTCTTGTCTCTTTTCTCCGGATGCTACGTGACTGCAATGGATATAGCTAGGAAATTCCGTAGCCAATTGGTGTAGTGGAATTCTCTCTGAATAAGAATTAATAGAGTATGACAATAGTTATAGTTGTATATCTTATATAATATAGAGTACAATTTAGGAACAATTTAATTTTAGCAATATATTCCTGTGCTTAGGATGAATTTCCTCGTATTTTCAAAAATAACATAGCAGAACATTTTAAAGAGCCAGTATTATTTTCCTATTTAAAATTAAATCTTATTTCAATAGATTTATAAAGTAAACTTGTGTTTATCCTTATTAGAAAAAATCTCAATAAAACGAATAAATATAGAATAATTTAATGTTGTTAAACACAGTTTTACAAGCGAATAATTTACTAACTATAATTAATTAACAACAAACGCTTTTTACAAATGCTAAATAAAAAAATACCAAACCGAATTTCTGTCTTTAGTATATTTTATTCTTTTATGCTATCGGAAGGCAAGCAAGCAAAAATAACTTCCTGATGGTAAGAAATACTCGCCGCCTAGAGACACCAAAGGCGGTAGTGGTGCGTGGCCAACCTGAGGTCGGGATGTTAGGCCTCGAGCAAAAGTAAATTTACCGGCTACCTTACCCTCCGAGCCGGAACGCGTCAACGGCAAGCACTGACGTTATGGCGGCAGCAATAGATAAGACGTTGGTACCAATACGGGCGAGTTGCTGCTCTACCACCTAATAGGATGTCACGGTGGTAGTGACGATAAGCCTATGCCCGCCTTTTACGAGCTGCCTGGAAGGAAGGCAGATGGTCTATTCTACAAAGGAGCCCGGACCAACACTGGAAAAATTCTTTCTGCAACAAAACGTTATTGAGATTATGGCAGCTGCTACATACTACTACTACTTCTGTAGGGTCTTGTTTTATTAGTTGGCTTTGGAGTAATGTCTCACTCAGCTGCAGAAATAGTGATGGTAACTATGAGGAAATAATGTTAGTGCAAACTATATGGTAGAACCTGCAACAACTAGCCCGTTCTGTTCAGAAGTTCAGTGCTTGCCATTTTCAACCAACGAAAAATCACATGGTATGCCAATTCGAAGAACTATACATTCTTTTTTTTCTTTTGATCACGCAGAACTTTCCAAAGGGTGGACTGATGCCGATACTTACTTTTTTATTGGATAGACTAAAAAGTGGTTCCATATAAATTAAATGACAATTGGGTCTACATTTTTTTAGCTATTCTTAAAATACTTAATTAATTGGTTACTAGACGACAAACGACGTATTGAAATTGGTTTCGTTTAGTTTTACTGGGTTTAAATTATTGTGTTTCCATTTAGAAAGCATGCTGTGGGCAGAAAATTTGGCAAGAAGTTGAATATCATGGCCTTGCATTGACTTCACCAACAACTTCGAAAACACTGTTAGCCGTTTTTTTAACCTCGATCACAGGATTTTTTTTAACTCTGTCCATAAAAGTAAGAAAAGCCCTAAAATTTATACATTGGTGGTCATCTAATTAAGAACGACTTTTCAAAAACAGGGGTTTTTTAAACATACCTACGGAAGGTCTCTCTCGGTATCGCATAACTATTCCAGACCGTCGTTGCATCTATATAGTATAATATAATATAATAATAAGTAAGTTATAGTTACATAATTGCTATTTCAATAAAATATGGATAAATCGCGTTGTCATAGATGCTTTTCGCAAGCATTGGTTTACTTAGGTACCGGTCTGCAGAGACTGTCGTTTGATTCCAAGCGACACTGTTACTTGATATCCAGTTTTCCCAAAGAAAGACTTTTTTGCTAAGGCTCCGACTCTTCTCAACTTTTGTTACCAACTCTTATAAGGAAAAACCCATTCTATTGACTGTTGACTGACTTTTTCTTTCCCATTCGAAACAACTCACCCAGGATGCTTTACATGTCATAATATTTATACATGGCTAATAATTCTTCTCCGTTAAACTTTTACATAATTTTTCAAGCGAAAATTTCCATGATTAAATTTTATTTGGCGACACACAATTATCTGATTCTGCAAAATTCAAAAAGCCAATCAAAGAGTAAAGTAACTGTCCATAAATGACAATCTCGAAAATCAGAAAGTAAGTGTCCCTAGAGAGTTCCATTTTCAGATTCTGTGGTTGTTGTTTTTTATTTTATTTATTGCAACTGGCCAGTTCCAGAAAATCTTGGTATGCCCCACTTTTGTCGGGTTATATGTTTTATAACTATCCCATTATATTTTTTTCAATTAGCGCTACTTGCATAATGACTTTGACGCATACAAGTTTTTAAAAACACTATGGTTCAAAATTTGTCTGACATTTTCCATACTAAGAGGGTGCCTGAAATAGATTGCAAATTTGCCAATAACACCGACTTATACTTTAAGTATGTATTTTATTTCTTAAGGTGTTTTTTCATTGCTATTTGTTCAGTGTATACAAATAAGAGTTCCAGTCTACTGTGGTATTATAGTTCATTTCGTATTTATATACGATGTGTGATATCTACCACCAGGACATGCTTTTTAAAATAATAAAAGATAGCGAAGAATAATAGCTACTGGTCGCTTATTGGTCGAAATTCAACCTTAATAAATTTTAATATCTTATTGATAAGAACGCCATCTTAATTACTCAAGACCAAATACTTTGTTTCTAAACTTTTTAGTGCGCCATCTTTGATTTTTATCGTTATCATCAATATATTTGTTTGTGTAGGTCAAATGCATGGTAGTGTGGGTAATTTTTAATGTACTTTATAAGCATTATTGTTGAAAAATATTAGTGTTCTGCACTTCTCCTACACATAAACTATAAGTGTGCCAAATTTTAAGCTCCGCGCGATATTTGTATAAAGGGGTTCCAAGTTTTGGCATCACGTATTAATATACATATAATAATATAATCAGATAAGAGAGGCTTTCTTTATTATTATCAGCCAGCCATATCCTTAAGACATCATTAATGTTAATGGTGCGACGCTTCCTTGTGACGCGATTATGACTACAATCTTCGTGTGCAAATCTACCAACTAAAAAAACAGTATCTTCACGCCCATATCCCCGAAGAGGTAGGCAGAGACACAACCAGGGCACCCACGACTAGCCGAAGATACTAAGTCCCATAATGGGATAGGTGGCAAGCCTATCGCCAACCGGGCACGTTTCCAATCCCGACCAACGTTTTTTTTTATTAGAAAATTGGAAAAATCCAATTTTCTTTTTATTGGCCGACCCGGGATTCGAACCCGAGACCTCATGCAGTCAAGTCCAACACCCGGACCGCTCGACCACAGAGGCGACCTCCAACTAAAACTTAGATATTCAAAAATCCATCTACCAAGTAAAGCTTCGATATTCAAAATCTACAATTGGTGATCTAGTCACAATTCGGTTTGAGCTAGTTCTCAGCACTAATAAACTTACTATGCTATAAAATAACAGTAATTGCATTTATACTCAATACTCGCTACTTTGTAGATACCCAGAAAATGACGAATAAAAAATATACGATCATTCACCGATAAATCGTATCAGTAGCAACATGATTAAATTTTATCACAGTCAATTACTCTTTCAGACAAACTCGTTTGTGGACATGTCGTCCATTGATTGCCGTAATAAAAATTATGTACTCTCGTTTCAGTGATTGAGCCAAATGCGCAGTACATTTGTGATTGATTATATAATAATCACATGTTTCGTGATTTTGATATTTGAATACTTTTTTTATTTTTCTTGGATTTTTATTGCTAAGGAAGATAACTAAAATGACAAACTTCCTGATTAGCAATACAAGGAAGCTAACACCAAAAAGTCAACATGGCGCTGTAGAGCTTAGAAACAAATGGTAGCCATTCTACCCTCCAACCCGAAACAAGGCAGCGGCTAACACTGAGATTCAGGGGCCCTACCATGAACGCTTATAACAGTATTATTTCCATCTTGCTAAATGTCCGTCTTTATAAAGCAACTTTATGATGTACGTCATAAGGTTGTCTTTCTCCGATGACAATTAGTATTATTGAAATAATACTGTTTTAAGAGCTTATGGTAACCCCCCAGGTAACAGGAATGGACCGGGCGCTGACATAGGTGTCAAACAATCATACAACTTTCTTGAAGGCAAGAGATCCATTGCCTTTAAACACCAAATATATAACCAAACTGGAACTGACATTGCAAACTGCCAATTTTAAAATGCTGCCATTTTGCTGTATATTGAAATAAATAAATAATTTAAAGTGTACATTTTTTTTATGATATTGAAAAGCAAACAAGCTGTCGGATTTTTTATTGGTAAGAAATTCACATAGCCTAGAGACGCCAAAGGTGGTAATGGTGCGAGGCCAACCTCAGGGAGGGATATTAGGCCTCGAGCAAAAGTAAGTTTACCGGCTACCTATCCTCTGAACCGGAACACGTCAACGGCAAGCACTAACGTTATGACGGCATGATTAGGTAAGGCGGTGGTAGCGTCCGGGCGAGTCACTGCGAAACTCTACCACCTAGTCAGACGAGTCACCTAGAGTTAGTGACGGTAAGCCTACATTCGCCTTTTACGTGCTGCTTGACAGGAAGGCAGATGTTTTACACCGCAAAGAAGCCCGGGCCAACACGCGGCAATGTTACAAAATGTTAAATGCTAAAAAAACATGTATTACAAACTTTTAAATAGATATCAAGTTTTTGTAATTATACTTACAAATTTACTTGAAACTGAAGCTGATAAGTATTTGTTGTTCTCTTTACCTATTCTCTTTACTCTTTTGTGGTATGATTATGAAGCTAACGGAGAACGTTGGCATTACCAAGTTTATGATATTTAGGAAGATCTAAGAATTACTGTAGGTAACTCTGGAATCTCGATTTCTGGCAAACCGGAAACTGGAGTCGGATTTTTGCCATTTTGAACACTTGAATACAATTCTACCTAATTCCTAACTGGTTTTTTTTTAAATCCACGAATCCGATAAATAATTATATTTATATTATTAACTTAATACTGATGATCCCATAGTGTTTTTTTGTGTTCAACAGTACTCAAAATAACATTTCCAATTCACACGAAATCCAGATTCAAGAGTGTGAAAAGTTTCCGAAACCGGAATGTTTGTATTAAAAGGGTTAATGAATGTGAGGGAAGCCAGACAGGTTTGTCAGGATCGTGAGGTCTGGCACTCGAAACTCTCTGCCTACCTCGTAAGGGACTTGGCATGAAGATATGTATGTAAGAGTGGATTACTCTACTTCTGGCTTGTGAATGTGAAAACCTGTATTTGTGTTCAAATTAGAACAAATGGATGAGAAGTGGGACCCAAGTTTTGACAGGGATCTGGGAACCGGGTAGGCTAGCTTAAGTACATACTCCTTTAAAGAGCAATCTGACTTTTGCTTACTGACTGGCAGATCACACAAATCTGAAATCGCAAAACTTAACCTAAAGTTTAGTACCGAAACACAGACCGAACAAAGAGTATATAAATACTACGTAATAAAAAGCGGATCTTCCATAGATACAAGTAACAGAGTCTGTTAAATGACATGGTGACAAGGTAGGTATAACTTGTTTAATATGAAAGTAAGTCTAAAGACATTTAGATTTAAGGCAACTACTTGGTGTCATGTGATTTATGTGAATAAAAAACTGAGACCGAAGTTCTTCATAAAAAATGTGTTAGCATAACTAAGTTAAGTGTATTAAAATAAATTTACTCTTTCACTCCAAGTCGTATACAATATTTCATTTATACAAAATGTTAGAAATTAATAAAGACAAAACAATTATTAGTTATTAAAAATTTCTATAAATTCTTGATAAAAATACTAGATAGGGAGTTGAATTTTGTATGGAACTATTTTTGGAAATCCCTCCCCAAAGGCCCAGTTTTTAACTTTTTGATATAAGGTAGTTTGACTCTGAATAGAAAATTCAGAGTCAAACTACCTTATATCTCTACATAGTTCATAGCAATTTTGAGTCATTTTTGGTGTTATGTCTAACGTCAACAAATCTTAGGAATAGTTTACTTCCAAACAATCAGTGCCTCTACCTCGCTAACTTCACTATTGCCATAACTTTTCTGGTCATGTAGTCCTTGACATGGCGCACTAAGTAGGTTTTGACGAATTTTGTAACCGCGGCCTTAAAAAGGAATGTGATATTATAATATTTGTGTAGGCTTATTAGTTTATCATAAAAACGATTCATTGTCTAAAAACAAAGATATAAAAGTTCTAGAATCGTCAAGTTAAGATTATAATGATAATTATAAAAAAACGTCTTCCAAGGATCAACCTGGTGCTATATAGCTTCAGCTGGTATAGTCATTACTAGAATGTCATACAGTACAATATCATCCAAATCTTACTCCTACGTTAGTCCACGTTTATTAATAAGACGGCTAAGATATAATTTCGTCAGTCAGCAATCACATTTATGGTTGGCTATAATTATATCTAGACAAATAAAGCGACAGTAATAGGTACTTTAAAATAGTCTATCGTACTGATGACCTGATTTTGGCCTTGTGCCAGTTTTCAATCATAGCCCCAAATTCCTAAATTAGTGGACATTACGTTTTCTGCGAGACACAATAAATTAAAATCCAACCAAGTGTGAGTTGAATTCGTGTCGCGAAGGTTTCGCATTTGTTTTAAACACGTTATGATTAAAAAAAACTATTTAGGTTTTAATTTCTAATATTCATCATTAATTTTTTTATTAAAAAAAAACTTTAATCACTAAAAGCGGAGCACATGTTTTCAATATTAAAATAACTGCTTTTTATTACATGCAAATGAACGTATGTACTTACGGCACATGTACCAAAATAACGTTTTTACAATATGTGTCTGCCTGTCCGTTTTTACGGCTGATCTCTGAAACTACAGGACCGATGTTGACGCTACTTTAACAGACAGGTAGCTGATGTAATGAGCAAATTGGTTACTTTTATTACTTATGAATTATGAATGCAAATACAGAGCATAAACAAAAACTCTGTTTTACGTTTTTTCTGTCTGCCTTTCTGTTTGTTCCAACTAATCTCTGAATAGGCTGGACCGATGTTGATAACTGATAACTTTTTTGTTAAATTCAACGTCAAGTCGACTTATCTTGTCTAAAATAAATTTGACTCTACAATAAAACTCACTGAAGTAAAAACAAACTCCGTCCCCGTGTTGGTCCGGGCTCCTTTGCAGAATAGACCATCTGCCTTTCTTGCCAGGCAGCTCGTAAAAGGCGAGCAAAGGCTTATCGTCGCTAACACCGTGACATCTGACTAGGTGGTAGAGTTTCGCAGCGACTCGCCCGGATTGGTACCACCGCCTTACCTATTCCTGCCGCCATAACGTCCTGACGTGTTCCGGTCCGGAGGGTAAGGTAGCCGGTAAACTTACTTTTGCTCGAGGCCTAACATCCTGACCTCAGGTTGGCAACGCATCATTAACATCTTTGGTGTCTCTAGGCGGCGTGAATTTCTTACCATCAGGAAATACGCCTGCTTGTTTGCCTTCCTATAACATAAAAAAAAAATAAAAAATAAAATAAATTTCTTAAAGCTCTTTCTATTGCTACACCCTGATAAAAATTAAAAAAAAAAGTTAAACCTCGTCATTCTATGTTTAAGGCAATGTCT
>NJDD01000384.1:22944-59924 GCA_002245505.1 Calephelis nemesis
GGCAACGCATCATTAACATCTTTGGTGTCTCTAGGCGGCGTGAATTTCTTACCATCAGGAAATCCGCCTGCTTGTTTGCCTTCCTATAACATAAAAAAAAATAAAAAATAAAATAAACTTCTTAAAGCTCTTTCTATTGCTACACCCTGATAAAAATTAAAAAAAAAGTTAAACCTCGTCATTCTATGTTTAAGGCAATGTCTCTGGTTTTTAATTTTTATACACTTATTTATTTATTTTATTACTAACAAAGCTGACATAAAATAAAAATCTTCTAAGACCATTTAGGTCTGCATTAAAATAATTTTGCAATATTATTCTAAAAATAAAGAAACTTTAAATGTTAGGAAATTTCTAATCCAAACCTGAGCTGAGAAAACCTTTAAGAAGTAAATAAAAGAAAAAACTAATTTTTAAAAATATAAAAAAAATAACTGTAATTGCTAGGAGACCCTGACACTAAGCTGAAATTAATGTTTTCTGTTAGTTTATTTTATACCTTGATAAATACGTCGTAGCCCTAAAAACCTTGACATGTTTAACATTGTAACATTTTAGATCGTGTGTGACTATTTTAACATTTTTTTACAATGGATAAATGCCAACAAGGAAAATAGCACGAAAGCAATTAGACGCCGGAAAGTATTTTTAAACTTAAGTATTGTTTTTTTTTTACTGTTGGTGTATTTTAATCGATATTTAAACGACGGGTAAACATTTATTTTAAAATAGTGTGTTGAAGATTTTCGCCCACGGAAACATTTTTTTTTTTATATTATAGAAAGGCAAACAAGCAGACGGATTTCCTGATGGTAAGAAATTCACGCCGCCTAGAGACACCAAAGATGGTAATGGTGCGTTGCCAACCTGAGGTCAAGATATTAGGCCTCGAGCAAAAGTAAGTTTACTGGCTACCTTACCCTCTGAACCGGAACACGTCATGACGTTATGGCGGCATTAATAGGTAAGGCGGTGGTACCAATCGGGCCAGTCGCTGCGAAACTCTACCACCTAGTCAGATATCACGGTGTTAATAATGATAAGCCTATGCTCGCCTTTTATGAGCTGCCTGGCAAGAAAGGCAGATGATCTATTCTGCAAAGGAGCCCGGACCAACACGGGGGAACATTCTAAAAGTTGTCTTTCTACATGCTAAAAGTTATCTTTCTTATCTTCACGCCAAGTCCCTTGCAGGGTAGTCAAAGCCAACATGCCAATTAAATACTGAAATGAACTTAGACCTAGAAATACAGACATGTAAATATTCTTCAAACAAATGTCTGCCCCGTCGGGAATCAACCCGAGTCTCGCAATAGTTCGGTAATGTTAACAAAGCGGACAAAAGTTTGTGATATATGAGCTTTATCACAAACTTTTGTCCGCTTTGTTGTTGTGCGTTGTTTTTACTTGGTTTCAGGCTCTGGGTAATAGTTTTTTTTATTATTCAATGAATGACATTAACTTAAACTTTCATTATTTATATATTAATACCTGATGGCAAAATTTGAACCCATTTTTACGAAAATTGCGCTGACGCAGGTGCATAAAATTAGGCACTCTTATATTTTATGTATAGAAGAAGTGCAGAACGTTAATATTTTTCTGTAATAATGCTTACATAGTACATTAAATCAATAAATAAAACATTAACCACACCACCATGCATTTGACGCACACAAACAAATACTGATGATAACGATAAAAGATCACAGATGGCGCACTAAAAAGATTGGAAACAAAGTAGTTGGTCTTGAGAAATGAAGATGGCGTTCTTATCAACAAGATATTAAAATTTATTATGGTTGTATTTCGACCAACGGGAGACCTCTAGTATTAATGAATACTCAATAAATGCGTGCAAAGGTTAACAGCAAAGGTCAACAAATGCTACGCATAGTCCGTCGAGGAGTATCGCCGGTCCAACATAACAAAAGTACGGAGTAAAACTCTCGGCTTAAGCCTTTCTGTGGTTAGATAAGGGCTCTTAAAATAGTATAAATTAAGGTCGACGACAGATCTGTGTTACCACGGAAGTGACACTTTCTATGGCCGCATCGCATAACGCAAAACTAATAAACAACACTGTAAGAAATTGGTTTCGTCTTTTTGTTTGATCCCTAGAACAAACAACAGGAAGCTCAAAAAAAAAGGTTTCCGTTTGGTGATTCAATGAAAACGGGGATTTAATTGAATTATGTTGTAACTCTAGGCAGAGACACAACTCTTACATTATTTTACGTTAATTAAATTTATTTTATTCTTTTTCTTCTAATGGTTGAAAGAAAAAAAAGAAACAAGAAATGAAGATTTTCTTTAATTAAATATAAGTTTGCTCTTTCAATTTTTGTTTTTTCTAACGATTAATGTGTTTCTAGCCTCACAGTTTTGAAAAATCACCCGATTTAGAGCGGACAAAGTGTTCAACCCGACATTATTATTTAAACAAATTAGACCGTCCTTTAATACGCCAAAAACTAAAAATCTACTTGGTGATTGATTAGTTTTGGTTATCCGGTGTGTTGTTTGGAGGGGTTGTGGCTCGCTCCCCGGCGTATGAAGCTAGGCTGGAAAGAAGAGTTCCGGAGAGACCGATAGAGACGGTGTTGTGTGGTGGGTTTACTTTCTACTTTATTGCTATCGTCGATAGAACCATGTCAAATAATAAGAAAGCGTGTAGTGCCTTACAAAATGGTGTGACAGAAATCCGGTATTTTTTTAATTAAATTTTTATTTGGTCACTTGATTCTATACGGCATCAGATTCATACTGTTGTAGTACAGCTTCTACTCCAATGACAACAATGCCGTACAAAAATAAGTGACCAAAACGGACTCATTCTACCTGCACTTCTAAATTCTCACCGGCACTCAGTTGGACAGCTTACATGTGATGGCATAGTGGTGAATCTTATTATTTTATGCTCTTCTATCGTCCTATATACGTCACCTGGTGGTTCATATGACCTATCTATTTTTGGCATGGCCCTGTAGTCTATAATATTATAAATACAATATTTACAACCATCGACCACACATCCCAATATACGCCTAATCTTTATAATTTTGCTTTGAAACAATTCTGGCCAACAGCTGAGGTGCGGGGAGGTGAGGCACTGCGTTCTTATTGGCCCTTGCAATGACAACACGTCATATTCATAAAAAGATATGTAGGTAAGATTAAGGATGAGACATATTTAATACAAACAATATATTTTATCGATATGCTTATTTTATTTTATAAAGTGCAACATTATAATGGATTATATCGCATTTTGTTATTGCACGTCACACCGCAGCTATTCAACTCAACGTCTCAAGGTCACACATTTTTGCGGTTGAGAGTAATATCCGTACTTCAATATATTAGGTCCTTACATCTGAATTTGGCGTTTTGTAGGGGAGGAACATAAGTCGAATATATTGATTGTAATTTATTTATTTAATCAAAGCATGAACCATTGTTTCCTATGCATATTTGCCATCTCATAGGCAATTTATTGATCCCTCTACTAAAAAACCATTCAAACGGAAATAAAATCTTTGAACTAGACTTTGACTGTTTTGACTGCCCCCTCGAAATTGATTTTTTTCTTTTGCTAAACGTTATTCAAATTTTAAAAAATGGTAATCTGTTGGAGTTAGGTTCAGGTGGATGCTTTTTACATTCCAATTGATGCTCTTCTAATTGAGAAGTCATCTGTTGTGCTGTATGTATTTTAGCATTGTCATGAAGCAGTAGTGGCATAAAGTGAATAAAACAATAAAAAGTATCTTCACGCCCATATCCCGGAAGAGATAGGCAGAGGTACAACCAGGGTACCCATGACTAGCCGAAGGCACTAAGTCCCATAATGTGATAGGTGGCAAGCCTCCGGGCAATCGCCAACCGGGCACATTTCCAATCTCAACCAACATTTTTTTTATTAGAAAATTGTAAAAATGCAATTTTCTTTTTGTTGGCCGACCCGGGATTCGAACCCGAGACCTCATGCAGTCAAGTCCAACACCCAGGCCGCTAGACCACAGAGGCGATAAAATAATTTTCTGTAAAATATTGAGATTTAATACCCTTTATTTGGAATTCGTAAACCAATTCTCTCGTCTGGTTTCTTTAAACCAAATTAGATTTTTTATTTTATTATCTTGTTGATACCTTATAAAAATGACATACTTATCCAATTGAATTGTTTTTATTCATTCGAGTAATTCTCACCTGAACTACAGAATATCGTCAAAATACTGTAAACAAATTAGTTTTAAAATTGTCTCAGACCTTTGAAAGATTTATGGCATACTGACCGCAACACCGCCTATCGAAACCAGTGTTGAATTTATATCAGCCAGATAACCACCTAATGCACTTGAAAGAGTTCATTAAAATCGGCTCAAATATTTATGAGTTATGCAATGACATATAACAGCGCCCTCTACCGCGTTTAGTTCAGTAGTTCAGTTTTCCATCGTGTTGGTCCGGGCCTGCTGACTAAAATAGATCACCTACCCACTGCCAGGCACCTCGTAAGAGGCGAGCACTTTTAAAACAGGTAATTGTCAACAAGATAACTGGTCAATAGAGTGGTGTGCAGCAACTTCCCTGGGTAGTTATGCACCACGTTACCCATTTCTGCCGCTACAATGACAGTGTCACATTCCGATTCGGAGGGTAGGGAAGCCAGTAGATTTGCACAAAACGCCTTACATACCGACCATAGGACAGCAACGCACCTGTAACGTCAATGGTATATTATTATCTGTTACCATTAAGAGAACCGTGTACTTGTTCATTGACTTCTCACATAAAAAAGAGTAACTATCCAGTAGCCAACTCAAAAGTACGTAGAGTACTTAATCAGTTTTTATTGTTTCTGTCCGTGCTTAAATTTATCGATAAAATACATAAATACCAACATACAGTACCGGTACAAGACCGGTATCCTATTGAGGGTAAATAAATAAAAATGTTGATAAAATAGATTAGCAAAAGTACGTAGAGTAATCAGTTTTTTATTGTTTCTGTCCGTGCTTAAATTTATCGATAAAATACATAAATACCAACATACAGTACCGGTACAAGACCGGTATCCTATTGAGGGTAAATAAATAAAAATGTCGATAAAATAGATTAGCACATTAGTCCATCACTAGATGTATGCAAACGAAAGTGATAGCTCAAAAATTACATGACGTGTAAAAAGGGATATAAACACGCATCTAACAATGACCGACCAGTATATGATGAACTCCGATAAACATCAAATAATTTAAAATGTAATAATGAATGTTATTATTTTTAATCAACCAACGGAAAGTTTTACATCTTTTCGGTAAATTGAAGTGCGGCTGTCTTTACCGTACCATTTAATTGAACAAACAGTCATTTTTAAATTTATTTATTATTTTTTTATACAAAAACGCGACAATGTTTACAGGTCAGAAACCTGGTCGATACTGTTCATATCTTTTTAAGTAATAAGCTACATAAGAACAATTACACTTATGTGTTGACAGAAACTGGTTGCCTTCAATGCGGCGTCTATTGGGATGTGTGGTCGATGTTTACAACTAAGAAACAATAAAAGTAATTTTCAGCGTTTTAAACATAAAAAATATTATTTACAAATAATCCTTAGTTTAAGGTAAACCCGGAAAATAGTTTGTGCTGTTTGTATCATCCCCATACAAACGTCAGGCAATCATTAACATGATTAATAATTCATTTGATATCGTCGGTATAGAAATAACCAATGTTTACAAAGAACGTTGATTAATCAGGTGGCATGAGTTTAGATCACCATTCTAGCTAATGTACGTAGGTCTCACTATAAGTTTAGCGTAGCCTAAAAAAAACAACATGTTATGACCAAAATATTATGTTTTACTGTTTTCAAAATAATCTTCTTTACATTTTTAAACCTTTTTTCATGTGATCGAACCATTTTTTGAAAACACGAGGATGACAGACGACGACGAGCGGCACAGTCTTGCGGAGAAAGAAAACTTTTAAAGTCATACAAAATCATCCCTCTAAAATCTTTTAGACTTAATTCCATTTTCGTTGCGAACGTAAAACTTTGATGTATGAGAAAAAAACAATTGACAAAGGTTGCAACGTTTTAAAATATAATATTCGAAATTCAAATAATTCCAATTAGCTACAAGTGCAAAACGTTTAGTGTGCCCCATGTATTATTAAAGTTCATTTTTACGTTCTTTGGATTATTTTGGTTTAATTCCAGCTGCTGATTTCTACCTTCGGACATCGCGACAAAGTTTAAAGTATCATGCCCATCGTCTTGATGCGTGACGGTCTTCAACTGTGCGATTCCGGCGACATTTCTTACCCCGCACAACGTCTTTGTGGGATCAGTTGCCAAGGGCGGTATTCCCAAACGATTATGACTTAGGGACCTTCAAAAAAAGAACGTAGTCATTCTTTGAAGGCCGGCAACGTATCTGTGATACTCCTGGTGTTGCGGATATCCATCAGGTGACCCACTTGCTCGTTTTCTTCATCTTGTTATAAAAAAATATATAAGGCAGAAAGCAGCGCCAGATGTAACGATTCTTGAAAATCTGCCTAGCTTCCTTTACATTCATTACTCTTGATATATAAACACGCTGGTTCTGGAGACTCTCAACACCACCTTCATGAAATACGCAAGCGATTTGTTTATGAAATGTCACCCTAGGTCTTCCTGGATACCTACATCCATCAACACTCGCATTATATGTAAGTATATCTGTTTTGTAAATCTTTCATCTATCATCTTTCCACTTCACTATACCAACAAATTATAACTATTCTCATTTTTACATCAACACTCGTTTTCAGTCCCACTCTTTCTCTGATATCACTGTTGCGAATGCGTTCAGCGAGGGTGAGATTACAGATTTTAGACATAAGATAACAGGTTAGAATAACAAAACTAAGTATCTTCACGCCCATATCGAAGTGGTAGGCAGAGGCACAACTGGGGCACCCACGACTAGCCGAAGATACTAAGTCCCATAATGTGATAGGTGGCAAGCCTATCGCCAACCGGGCACATATCCAATCCCGACCAAAATTTTTTTTATTAGAAAATCGGAAAAATTCAATTTTCTTGTTGCTGACCGACCCGGGATTCGAACCCGAGACCTCATGCAGTCAAGTCCAACACCCGGACCGCTGGACCACAGAGGCGACAAAACTAATAAATAAAATTATTATTATTAGTATGAATGTAATTCTTCTTGTAAAACACAGCTTAATTTTAACATTTATAAAGATATTTCATTTAACTATATATCCAACTTTATACCTACTATGTAATTTTTACAAAGTTGGTTGACAATAACTAGATGAGGTCTTGGTTTGGAATACTGGTCGGAAAATAAGCTAAAAAAATATAATCTTTCAATTTTCTGATAAAAGCAACTTTGCTTGGGATTGGATATCTGCCCGGCACGTTGTGGGACCAAGTATCTATACTAATATTATAAAGGGAAAAAATTTGATATTTTGTTTGTTTGAAATGAGTAGGCTCCGAAACTACAGGACCGATTTCAATTTTTTTAACTTTTAGAATGCTACATTATCCCTAAGGACTTAGGCTTTGTTTCATCAAGATCGGTCCAGTAGAAGCCAAGTTACGCAGGCGAAGCTGGGTGAAACTGCTAGTCTTCAAATAATTGTAGGTGCCCTGGTTGTAGACCTCTCTCATTTCTTCGGCAATACAAGCATGAAGATAGGTTCTTTATAAAACCTGTTCTTACTTACCTCTTAATAAATTCCAAACACTTTTTTAACTAAAAACACTAGCTGCTACCCGTCACTTTATTCGAGAGAAGAAATAAACACCTACAGAATATCTGTGATGTTTTACCCTTTAAAATAAACTGTAGGCTACAGGTATACAACATTTTAATAACATATTTTGTTAAGCAAATTGCTATAATAAAGTAAAATAACTATCGGATAAAACGTAACACACTAATATATATGACAATTTTATGAAAACATCCGCTAGGTATTGTCTCTTTGAAAGACAAATTTATTTTTTGAAATATCTTCTAAAACAGAGTGAAATCGCCCCATAAAGTTTAAAGTTAAAAATATAACAGCGCAAGCGGCCCTCTCTGTAAATCATTACATTACTACCATAAAGAACAGTAAATATGTAAGGTCTTACTAAACAGTTTTTTTATGATATTGGAAGGCAAACAAGCAAACGGATTTCCTGATAGTAAGAAATCCACGCCGCCTAGAGACACCAGAAGTGGTAATGGTGCATTGTGAACCTGAGGCCGGGATGTTAGGCCTCCAGCAAAAGTACGTTTTTTTATGTTACAGGAAGGCAAACAAGCAGACGAATTTCCTGATGGTAAGAAATTCACGCCGATAGGTAAAGAAAAGGGACCTGAAAATGATATTGCCAATAGGCCCATACGAGGTTAATCCGGTTTTGAATAGGATTACTTTGTTCATCATTTTATTCAATGTCATCATGTTTTTATTATATTTAACAGTTGCTATTTGCTCAAAATTAAATTCCGTAATTACAAAGATCTTTATGACAGTGTTAATCTCTGCATCACTATTAAAATATGATACCTTAAGCACGTAATCTACTCGCGTCTCAATTTTAATCTTTTCAACAATAGGTATTTAAAAAAAGGTTAGAGATTCCTAAATTCACACATCAAAAGTATATACATACATATCTTCACGCCAAGTCCCTTACGGGGTAGGCAAAGAGTATCGAGTGCCAGACCTCACGATCCTGACAAACATGTCTGGCTTCCTTCACATTCATTAGCCTTTTCATACAAACACGCCGGCTGTGGAGACTCTTGACATCACCCTCGGATAATATCAAAAATATCGTAGATTGGTAACAGTACGTGCTAGTCCCAGGATATATTGAAAACCATAGGACCATGACTTATTCAAAATACAAAAATGATACGGTGTGGAAATACTTTCCAGGCCTTATTGATAAAATATCTACCTACATTCCAAGTAGGTTTTCGTGGTGCTGCTGATAGCAAGTGCCGCGTCAAGATGTGTGGGGTCACGTTATTTTCGCGATGTTTTTAAAACGTCACGAGTGACGAGCGTATTCGTCTTTTGCTAGGATCAGCCGACACCATGAAATTTTCTACTTTGTTCGTAATTTTATTGAAGTGAAAACTCGCGTCAGGAATCAGGACACGTGACCTGATCGAAAATTCGTAAGACGGATGGAGAGTAACCAGCCGGGGTAAGTATCCCCCTCTCTTTCTACAGCGCGGCGAAAATGTATGAATGCGCCTGCAGTTTCGCTCAAAGGGCGCTTGCGCGAATTTTCATGTTGTCATGTTTGTGTACGATAGCAATACATGAATATTGTATTTAACCACATAAATGAAAGTACTTTTCATATTGATTATTAAAGCAATTCGTGCAAAATAATTCCCTTACCATTCCATAATATCAAAAATGCACAACGTTAATATTCAAGTTTACACTTCTGCCGGCACTCCCGGAGTGCAACCCGTGTTTTTTATTCAATATTATTTGTAAGCTACGTAGTTATTGAAATTCAATTGATAAATAAAATAACATAACAACCCTTATCTAGCTTAGCTTATTGATACGTACCCGATTGGTAATAGGTGTGTCACCAATCATACTGTGGGATTTGGTTTTTTTTTTTTTTGAATGACTAATTTGTTGCTAATCTCGCGATGTTATGCAACTTCACCGAGCTTTGTGGGCCGAGCAGAGTGCTCAGCCCGAGCAGAGTGCTCAGCCCGGGGATTTGGTGGCTTCGGCACGTCGTAGGTGCCCTGGTTGCGCTTCTAGCTCCCACTTAGGGATAAAAGTATTAAGATAAATAAGGGACAGGACATTTTAATACATTCACAGTTTCAGACTAGATTATCTCTAGGCGATGTGTATTTGAAAATTTGCCTGCTTGGTTCAAGGCTTTACATTAATTGGTAAAGTAGGTATATGTATGTTTGAGTGGAATTTTACAATTGCATTATAAAGAAGTTATCCTCAACCGATTAAGCTGGTTCTGGCGTACGTACTTATCACAAATTTTGTAAAGTATGTATGTCAATATTATAAATGAAAGATGGTTAAATAAAATTTAGATATTCTCAACTTTATCCTATCGGATACTCTATCGTATTTGAATTTGTTTTATATTTGAATTTTTTCCCCGCGTTGGTCCGGGCTCCTTTGCAAATTAGACCATCTGCCTTTCTGCCAGGCATCTCGTAAAAGGCGAGCATCGGTTACTTACCGTCATTAACACCGTGACTTCCTACTAGGTGGTATAGTTTCGCAGCGACTCGCCCGGATTAGTACCACCGCCTTACCTATTCCTGACGCCATAACGTCCAATGCTTGCCGTTGACGTGTTCCGGTTTTGGAGGGTAAGGTAGCCGGTAAACTTACTTTTGCTAAAGGCCTAACATCCCGGCCTCAGGTTGGCAACGCACCATTACCACCTTTGGTGACTCTAGGCGGCGTGAATTTCTTACCATCAGGAAATCTGACTGCTTGTTTGCCTTCCAATATCATAAAAAAGTACCTTGAAAAAACTTTAGAATCTTCAAATAAGCTTTTTAGTGTGAGTTGTCGCGATCTGATATTTAATGATGTTACGGTGCAATTAAAACAAAAGCCTTAAGCCCTTGAGGCCGGATTAATAAAGTTTTTGTCTTCATCACAACATTTTTATCTGTAATTAATTGTTAGTGTTTGCATTTTAAAAGTCTTAAAGTTTACTGTACTTATCATATCATTAAAATGATACATCTTTTACCATAATAAAAAAGGAAAGTATCTTCACGCCCATATTACCGAAGAGGTAAACGAGGCACAATCAGGGCACCCACGGCTAGCGGAAGACAGTGAGTGCTACAATGTGATTGGTGGCAAGCATATCGCCAACCGGGCACATGTCCAACCCCTGACAACTTTATTTTTATTAGAAAATTAAAAAAATTGTTTTTCTCATTTTTTTGTTGCCCAACCCGGGGTTCGAAACCCGGGGCTTCAAGGAATCAAGTCCGATGCCGGACCGCTAGACCACAGAGGCGATTGGAAATTTGAAAAGTAAGAAATTATATAAAATTCTTAAACGGTAATAGAAAATCCGTTAAATACAGCATATTGGCCCATTACGATACTTTACAGGGAAAATACAAGGCTGTAGGGTAACTCAATACTACTGGTAGACAGGTTCAGGTTTTTTTAAAATGATCCAGAACGAGAAATTTCACACTTAGTTGTATGTTATCTAGTACATTATATTTTTGTGCTTGGTTATGTTCTATTATTATGTTTCTCAGGTGTTGGACTTGACTGCATGAGGTCCCGGGTTCAAATCCCGGGTCGGGCAACAAAAAGGAAATTGGGTTTTTCCCATTTTATACTAAAAAAAATTTTGCTCGGGATTGGAAATGTGCCCGGACGGCGATATGCTTGCCACCTATCACATTGTGGGACTTAGTGTCTTCGGCTAGTCGTGGGTGCCCTGGTTGTGACACTGCCTACAATAGCCCTATATCGGCGTGATAATGCTTCTATGTTTTTTAGGAATTTTGCAATTATTTTTTAATTATATATTTGCATTATGCAATTCCTAAATTTCACATGTTTCCTGCAACACACCTCCGAAATGTTTTGAACGATTTTTATGAAACTGTGTATGCCTATTTTTAGACATGTAAAGAAGTCATAAAGTAGGTATACTTCATACCACTAGATAACATTATAAGTGGTTGAACGTTTTCCAGGGCAGTTAGTATTATATTAGTATTTTTTAGTAATATATTAAACTCTACAGTTCTATTTTTTCGGTTTTTTATGAAATTATGTATGCCTATTTTTAGACATGTAAAGAAGTTAACGTAGATATATTTCATACCACTAGACAACATTGTAAGTGGTTGAACGTTTTCCAGGTCAGTTGATATTGTATTAAGGTTTTTTTAGTAATATATTAAGTACAGTTGTGTTTTTTCGGTGTAAAAAAGATCATACACACTCATACACGTCATGTGAAAATTAATTCAGTCTTATTTAAAAGCGACAGTGCACGCGAGGCTCGAACAGTGTAGTTGACGTACCGCGTGCTTGGTACGATGTGTGTTATCTTGTTGGAAATAAGAACAAACTGACGGAATTTTTACATTTGTGATTATGGCTAATAACTATAACATGAAGGAATTTAGTTCTACGTAAGTACATTTAAGGATTATTTGTCGCAACATTTTTTGTCGTATTAAATAGGTACCGTGAAAAGACATTTTTGTAATGTAATTATTAGTTATTATTAATTGATTATATTCTTTTATAATTATTTATTATTATGATCATCAATAGAATTAAATTTTGAAGAAGAATAAATTGAACTAAACCGTAACATACAAATAATTTGTTCAAGTGATTTTTGCAGTATTTCTATTTGTTTAAGGTAGTGTCTGTTCTAGTCAATACTTAAAATATTTACAAATGGTTTAACGCGAAAGCGGAGGTTCTAAATCGTCTGATTAATTTTTTAAATATTTCTGAGAACTTATTGCTAGGTGAACCTATTTTTTCCATTCGTAGAAACTGGTCCTTTCCTTTTTCCTCTTAAAGACTAAAACTTCAACACTAATGTAGAACTGCACTGTAACACTGAGGGCATTTTAATAACTTTTTTTTCTGAAAAATTTGTAACTTATAAGCTAAATTATTGTCGAGTTTTCGCAGAATTATGGAATTAGCGAATGTTATAAGTTATTGAATTTGCACTAACCAACTGACCAACCGTAATCAACATGATCATAAAAATGTCAATGCAATTGCATTTCAAACATGAACTACCTACTTGGCCGCGACATTTTTACCGCTCACCGGAATTTAAGTGCTTAATAGAGTAATTAGCACAAGTAGAAAGGTACCCTAAGCAATAATTCGCCCCCTTACAATAGGTGCTTTCAAAGTACCTAGTATATCGGTGTCAGCTGTTTAGGATATTAAAGTTAGAAGTTCTAGCAACTTACATTACTGAATTATTCTACTAGTGCAGTCAAATTACTGCGGCAGCTTGGCCTATTGCTATTGGAATGGTACTTATTTCTGATGCCATAACGTCTCAAATCACCATTTTAGTATTCCGTGCTGGACCGGAGGCCGATAAATTTGCACGCTTGGTCTAAGGTCCCGGCCATATGGCCACGGCGATACGAGTCTGTTGTCTCTTACCCTTAAGAGATTCGCTGACTTATTTTTGATAGTGACTAAGCATTCGTCCTATTAATCAATGGAACGGTTAATTTTTAAAGCGGCATAGCGGTTAATATGATAAATAAACTATAATAGAGTCTTAAAATCACATTCTTTGCTGATGATTTATTTGTAACTAACAAACAGCCTTTACAAGTTAAGGCATTCACACATTGCCAGAATAGGACAGATACTTTAATATTTGGAAAATAAAAATTCAAGAAATCTCCGACAGTACATAAGCTATTCTCGGAGTAAGTAGGTGTTAATGTCGTTCTCTAAACTCTGTTGCATCATTTTATTGTGAGCGCGAGCCAAATTCCTGTAGAAAACTGGTTAAATTTTGGCCCACTAGGAAATATTAAAGTCACATTAATATTTATCTATTTTACTTACAAACAGACGAGGTCATTTTTCCAAAACAACAAAGACGCGGAAAAAATAAACAAGCATTAGTAACTACTTTAGAACTTAATGTTTTCGAAGATCACCACATGATTTTTTTTATGCACTTAAGTTTTACAAAATATGAATTAGTGTACCTACTAATCAACCAGAAGATATAATAAATAGTTCTGGAAATGCAAATGATCGTATTATTAAGTAAATAATATAGGCATTTTCAAGTAAATAATCATGTAGCAATACATAGTAATGTAATATACCTAGATCAAGTAGACAATAATGGTATACGAATACTAGCCAATCCCGCGAATTTCGTATCGTCATAATTTAGTATCAAACTATAGGGCCTATTTGTGTTTTCAAAATATCCACAGACCCATTGAAATATACTTACAAAATGTCAAGGATATCGGACATTCCCTTATAGATGAGTTGAGTAATAAACACACCTGCAGAAATATTTTGTATATACATAACTTGCGGCCCGCCCCGGCTTCGCACGGGTATAAAATAGACACATAAACCTTCGTCTTTAAACACTTCATCTATTAAAAAAAACGCATCAAAATCTATTGTGTAGTTTGAAAGATTTAAGCATACAATGGGACATAAGGACAGAGCACTCGACTTTGTTTCATATTAAGTAGTGATGATAGATTCGGATGACGGACTGAGTCAATTACTGAGCAATTACCGAAATACGCTCACAACAATTCCGTAATTTTATCGTTATAAAATTGCTTAATTAACTACTAAATATAATTTAATGTCATCATTATATGATAACATTGTAAATCATTACCTTGCAAGTTCCTATTGCGTCCCCGAAATGAATATTTAAGATAACCATTTGTTTATCTTTAGAATCTCATCAAACCATTGTATGTATCCAAGCCTTATAAAACATAATCTGATGATTATACATCTCGTATTTGTTAAGTAAATATCATGTTTTCTGTTCGTGTTACGATACAAGTATATGCAGTTATGGGCATTATAGACGGCTATGACCTCAAACTACAGGTAGGAGTGGTAGCCGGTATTATGCATTACCCTTTTCGAGCACATAAAAAATCTTTGTTTTCTATATTCGTATATTTTAGAAGTTTTATTTACATGTAAATATTATGAAAACAAAAGTATTAGAAAACTGTACTTAATTATAAATTTTCACGGATAAAATATTAAGGGCAGGTATCCATGGTCAGATCGCATTGTTAGACTGATCTGACCACGTCCACTCTTTTGTGTCCTTGGTCAGACTTATGTAATCTAACTACAGACACATGGCAAAAAAAGTATCCGTGATCAGACTGTGATGTAATATTCTTCTTTTTCCGTAAAATATGAAATCATGTAATATAAACAAAGTGCATTGCAGCTGTAATCGAACAACCAATTGTCCGATATATACGCATTCAAAGTGCAATTCTCGAAAAAAACTACACATTTAAAATTTAGATATTAGTATTAGATTATATTATTATAGAATTTAAGATGTTAATAATATTCGCATACCTATACCTATAGGCAGATCGGTTTAACAATGCTTTATGATACCTACGCGCCTACGTCGACTTTTGTGACCTAGATCATAGCCGCTAAGTGTCCATGATCAGGGTAGCCATAAATATTAGATTGGCCTGTTCCAAACTGATTGGTGTGCAAGAATAATTTAGAAACAAAAAAATATTATTTTGGGATTGTCATCCCAAAATTTTTTTGTAAATATCTCTCTCAAAAAAATATCGTCTTATGCCCGGTTCCTATATTCAAAAAACGAGTCGTTTTGATTACGGACGGTAGTATTTTGTACGCTTAGTAAGATCACTAACAACGGTTGCTCGTTTCCGACTATTGATTCTAAACATTTTTTGAAAATATTGGTAACGCTCCGTTACTTTTGAACAAACTACGAATGGTTAAGCTGACGGATTACGATTCGTTGATTATAGGAACCGGGCATTAGAATAAGAAGTAAAATATACTCGTCGAGTTTGTATCTGTCATATTGTGGTCTGTACTGAAGGGTATTCGGTGGACTTGCAAAATTATAGGTCTATAATTTATATCGTCGGCACTTGGTGGAATTCCATTGCAAACACACTTTTTTCAGGTAAACTCTTGTACTTTTCCACAATACACTATATTTATCACTTTATGTTACACTTTAGTCTACAGGTTTCACCTTTCACAGCATCATCGAGGCTTTATAACTAAAGACAAATAAGTCTGTTTTATTTTAACATTCAGTATTTTATTGTAAGTTACTGAATTGTTAACAAATCACTACGAAGTTATACCACAACAAGATTTTTTCCAAAAAAAACAGGGATTCCTGGTTGTTACATGTATCACTGAAAAGTATCATGTTAAAAATAAAATAAATAAAATTATATGGCAAATTGTAGAAAAAAAATAGAAAAAAATAAAAATATAAATGTTCGAATGGTATTAAAGTATCAGAATATCACAAGTGTGAATGTTATAGTAAAATTGTTTGAAAATTTACAAAAGAAATGATTAAAATACATCATAAATTAGATAATAATATGAAATCAAAATAAATTGTGAACCCATGTCTAAATATAATTTATTAAAATAATTAGGCTACCTTAAACATTTAACAATGTAAGTTGAGTAGAGGGGAGTTATTCAAGTACAACTGATAGTTTAATAAAATTGTTCTGTTTTTAAGTCTTTATTTCTAGAGCTCCTATTTGATCTCTCTCAAATCTCTTCGCAAATTGAGTTTTCTGCCTTTGCTACAAAAATGAAGTGATTTAAAGCTACATGTTGGGTCAAAAGTATAACCTTCGTCCATTTTTTTTTTATGTTATAGGAAGGCAAACAAGCAGACGGATTTCCTGATGGTAAGAAATTCACACCGCCTAGAGACACCAAAGATGGTAATGGTGCGTTGCCAACCTGAGGTCAGGATGTTAGGCCTCAAGCAAAAGTAGGTTTACCGGCTACCTTACCCTCCGAACCGGAACACGTCATGACCTTATGGCGGCAGGAATAGGTAAGGCGGTTGTACCAATCCGGGCGAGTCGCTGCCAAACTCTACCACCTAGTCGGATGTCACGGTGTTATTGATGGTAAGCCTACGCTTGCCTTTTACGAGCTGCCTGGTAAGAAAGGCAGATGGTCTATTCTGCAAAGGAGCCCGGACCAACACGGGGAAGAATGAATGCCAAGCAAAGGCAGAATCTCTTTTTCCAAGCGCCAGCTTCTAATATGTTTCCTTAACATTATAGAAAATTATTGTCTCATCTGTCTCAAGTATGTACCAGTACTTATTTATATTTAGTTATAAAACCCTGATGATGCTGTGAACGGTAAAACCAGTTGGCTATAGTAGAACTTGAAGTGTTAAATAAAGTGTGTAGTGGAAAAGTATAAAAGTTTACCTTCAAACAGTGTAAATAGGCCTGACATCCTGGGCTCAGGACAGTGACACATTTATAATATCTCTGGTGTCTAGACCACGGGTATCTCTTAATAAAATCTTATTTGTGCTCGCGTAGGCAGATCGGTCAAAAACGCGATCTGATCATGGATACCTAACAGAATCTAACCACGGAAACTAAAATGTCATCAGTATGACCAAGGACACAAAAGAGTGGACGTGGTCAGATCAGTCTAACAATGCCATCTGACCCCGGATACCTGCCCAATATTAAAGGTGAAAGCTGATTGTAAAGAAAAAAACGAATAGTTTTTATCGTCTAACACAGGGCTTCCCAAACTGTGCGTTGCGATGTCTTGGGGCATCGTGACACTGTCCCAGGGGCGCGGCGTGTCAATGCGACCGAGTCGAGTCATTAACGGCCGAACTCAGAAACTTTAATTAGGTATCTTTTAGTCAGTTATTAAGACAGCATTACATATAAAGAAGAGCGATTTAATGATAGTCAATAGTGATTAAGAATTATTAAATAACATCTCTGAATGCTGGCGTTAGTTGTTCAGGGTGTAGGGTTACCTACTCATGAAGCTAGATTTCATGAAAATTAGAAACTGGTATCTGACTTGTGTCATTTTGTACTCCTGATATGTTCAGGAGTACAATTGATGAGGTGCACTAGCAACTAACATTTAGTTTCAAAAAAAATGTGTGCGTGTACTAGCGTACACTCGTAAGAAGTGAAGTGAAACTTCTTTATGACGTTATTTTTCAAAAAATAATTTACTGCAACTTTACAGAAAATGGTTAAATAAAGTTTATTGCCAATCCCTACTCCGCTGGAGAAAGTATACTTCGAATCACGCGTGGTAGGGATAAGAACAAAGATTGCTCGTAACGGAAAAGTGTGACGCGTAACAAAAAAAATTACACTAAATTTTTTTCCAACCCCGATAAAGAAGTTTCACTTCAAATATCTAATTCGGTAAAATATGACTTAAAAATGCATAAAGAGAATATATTATATTTTCTAATCTCTGATACTATTAAGTACTAACTAAAGCTGAGCGCCATCTAGATTTAGTCAAAATTTCCAAGAAACAATTTTATTGTGTGACATTTTCATTCTCTATAATATTTATTAATCTCTGGTATTTAAACTTAAAAACTACTGCATAATGTCAATAAAATTAATAAGGGATCATATCGGAACCTTTTGTTATTTCTTGAAAAAAAACATTACCCAATCGACTTCTTACCTTAAATGTAATATTTTTAGTCGGTTTTGCAGTTATGCTGAGACTAATTGTTTTCCTGATATGTAAACGGGTTCCTGCGGGCGCTAAATAGTTTAATGTCAGGCGTATCTGCCGGCAACATCTAGTATCTAAATACATAAGATTATGATGCAACGTATCAATATGTTAAGTTTTATTTATACGGTCAAACACTAATGTTTAAATCGAAAGTCTGTTTAATTTCCACAACTTTCACTACAATAGCTTATATATAGTTTTTAAATTAATAAATTATTTAACAGAACAGTTTAAGATGTTTCTTTGAGATTGCTAATCTTTAATGGGTATTCATGACAATCAGTATAGGCTTGCATTGATTATGTTACTGAACATGATGAGGAATTAATGATGAGGTCGTCAATTATTAAATATAACTCAAAAACTAGTAGCGATAAAATTTGTTTAGGACCACCTCGGAGTCATGAATTGTCTTTCTACAAAAGAACCATCTAATTAGGTTAGCTATAGGCTGAATAAGCATGTAATTTAAATACGGAAAACGTACAATCGAATTGAGAATCTCTTCTTTTTTTGGACTTAGTTAAAAAGTAGCAACTCTCCTCTACAATTGCTTTTACAACAAAAACACAAAAACGTCAATCCATTGCGACTAGGACAAACAAACTAATTTTCACATTTATAATACTGGTATGAATAGGGTATAAATGCCCAATTCTGATTATTTTAGTTTCGCGGATGAATCGCTTACTATTAGCAAAGACAATATATTTACTAATATCTGCTTTTAGATACCTACATCTGACTATTGGACTAGAGATATCATAGGTATAGCGATTTTAAAAGTTGCGGCATCCACATACCTATATGGATTTTTTTATGGTTTCGTAAAAGCACCGGGACTTATCTTTACGACTATAATTATTTCTCTTAACGTCTGTTTATTTATACCCATATACATACAAACATACATATCGTCACGACAATACAATGTGTATTTACGAGTGAAAAAGCGTGTTTTAAAATACAAATACTCGTGTGCAATAAAATCAGCAGTATATTTATGGTTTCAAATTTTAAAATTCTTATTATGAGGTTTTCTGTTGCTGCTATTGCAAAGTGAAAGATAATTCGAAAAAATCACTTCAAACAATAGCCACTGACATCCGCATGTTTATTTTTTTATATCACATGTCTAAAAACATTTCGAGTGTTGAGACAAATGTAACAATACCTCATTCATCAGATCGTTCAACACTTCGTTTCATCGGATTGGAAGATGTGAGGTAATTTAAGATGTTACATTCGACACCAATCAATTTTGACATTAGGTCTAACTCCCGGCCACAGTCCAGCTATCTACAACATCTAAGCTGTCTAGAGAGCACGATTATCTCAAGAACCGTTTGGTATGTCATGTCATGTATCATGTCATATCAAAAAAAACATAAAAACTAGGTGGTAGAGTTTCGTAGCGACTCGCCCGGATTGGTGCCACCGCCTTACCTATTCCTGCCACCATAACGTCCAATGCTTGCCATTGACATGTTCCGGTTCGGAGGGTAAGGTAGCCGGTAAACTTACTAGTGCTCGAGGGCTAACATCCCGGTCTCAGGTTGGAAACTGCATCACAATAAAACTATTAGGTATCTACCCGCACAGCTACACTGGGTAGGAAATTAAAAATATAAGGAAAAATAATGAATATTTAATATGCTTGAGCTGATGAAAATAATGCTACGCGATGCATTCTGATATCCGTACGTTTCTAAACTAGGGGCCCGCCCCGGCTCCGCACGGATATAAAATGTACATGTAAACCTTCCTTTTCAATCACTTTATCTACTAAAAAAACCGCATCAAAATTCTTTGAGTAGTTTTAAATATTTAGGCATACAAAGGAACAGAGGAAGCGACTTTGTTTTATACTATGCAATGATGCGAAAAGTAAGCTAGTGTAAATTCCCTTTGCATATCAAAACAGGTGAATCGATAAGACTTTAAAGTCGTCAATAGATTAATTAGTCTTTGAAAAAGTGCACAGATTCCTTTTTATTCCACCTCCAAAATACTAATATGAAATATGAACAATATAGACTACCTGCAAACGTTCGGAAATGGCACACTCACACAAACATGCGCTTCGACGAAGCCTCTAGGCCCTAAGCGGTTTTCGCAATTCTGTAGTTGCGAGTGCCGAATCAAGACGTGTTGACCACTCGACTTGATTTGGCAATTCCCATGGTTTTTTTAAATGACACGAGCGTATTCGTATTTTGCTAATATTAACCGACGCCTTGAGATAATCTGTATATTATATTATTTGTACCACGTACGTAATGTTAAATTTCGATTAACAAAAAATATGGTACCAACAATCACAACAAGACGTAGTTTCCATATTGCTTCATATTTGTACGTGATCAACGGTTTCCTGCAGGATGAAATAACTGTAAAATACAAGAAAAGCTAGTTTTTTAAATGATAGCTTTACAAGCTTTAAATTAAGGTGATCTTGTTTTAAAAAGTATCGCTTTAGTTATATAATAATTTATTATTGTAGATTAGATAGTGAAATCGTCAATTTTGAATTGCAGATTGCTGAGGTGATGCCTGTTTTTTTTTTAAATTTGAAATCGTCAAGTAGTATCATATATATATATATATATATATCTATATGTATTATGTACACATAAATCATTTGGCATATTTGTTATTAGGTTAAGACAACTTCATTATGTGAACTCTTTATAAGCTGGTATAAGTGGAAAAATCTCGTACCATGGTGTTTTTAGCCGTACTCCAACGTAACAGTTCGACCGTTTTTTTTCGTTTGGTTATAATATGAGTTATTGCTAGCAAGGCCACTGGAGGTAGAGCAACTTTTCCGGGTAGAGATTCGTCGATTTACCTAGTCCGGTCACATAGTAAGAGTGTTATGTTCCGATCCGAAGGGTTAGGTAGGTAGGACTTGCTCAATTGGCCTAATACTACATGCATATTTGCACCGTCTATAAATTTGGATCAAAATGCAATATCAACACTAATATTATAAAGAGGAAAACTATGTTTGTTTGTTTGGTTGTAATAATTAGGCTCAAAAACTACTGGACCGATTTTAAAAATTCTTTCACCATTCGAAAGCTACATTATCCACGAGTAACATAGGCTTTGTTTCATCAAAATCAGTGCAGTTACGCAGGCGAAGCTGCGTGAAACTGCTAGTCTGAAATATATATGTAATGTGGAAACAAGTTGTAAGTGTAAATATGTTGTGTAATAAAAAAGTATTTTTAAAAAGTTTAACTATTGCTTTAAAGAACATTAAATACATTTGAAACCGGCGTGTTTGTATGAAAAGGGTAATTAAAGTAAAGGTAGCCAGACAGGTTTGTCAGGATGGCGAGGTTTGGCACTCGTTACTCTCTGCCTACACTATAAGGGACTGGATTATATAATTAGCTATGAAAATTGTATATTTAACTGGATAGTTGAATTTGTTTAAAGAACTTGAAAGTTTTAACATTAGCTTTAACATTAAGAATTTGAAAGCTGATTTTATTAGTGAAAGTATTTTCAGATACAGTACTAGAGTTTCACGTTGCTTTTAGCGAAATGAACCTCTAAGCTAACCGTAATACCTTGGTTAAAAATTATGTATCCCACAAATACATTGTTTTCATTTTACTTAAATACTAGCCAATCGGTGAATTTTGTATCATTTGACATTTAGTAGCTGATTAACCTTTAACTTTTCAGCCTTTTTTTTCCTACAGTTATCCCGGTTTTTTTACCACAAAAAAACTCACCCTTAAATTAACTAACACAACAACAAAAAAATAAGCAGCAAAATCAGTCTTCCGTTTAGGCGTGATACAATTATATATATATTCAAGATATAGACGACTAGAACTAATAGATGATCTATGAATATTTTCTTGCAACACTAGTTAGTTAATACCAAGGTATTCCCAGAACTTTCACTTGTAATAACTACTATAAAATGGGTCAAACTGTCTATCTAACACTTATTTCTATAGCTCAACCTTTCACTCTTGTTGCTAGGACCAGCACGAGTTATTTAATAATAAAAACTAACAGTTATAAACACGCTAAAATAAAGCAGAAACCTTGTTAAAAATTTAGATCTAATTGATAAATATAGTTCAATATTTGTTTACAAGCTGTCTTCCCACTGTAACACTAAAAATAGAGGAAGATGCATGGGCACTTGCCAATCACGTCGTCGGCGCTGCTGAATGAAATAACGTAGGCGGAAATACGAACTAATTAAATGGTCACAAACTAACTTACAACTAGTGTCTTCGATTTTTAAAAGTGTGACAGATATTTCTTATTGTCTTCATTACATATCTTATAGCCATATATACCTTCATGCCAAGTCCCTTACCGGGTAGGCAGACAGTATCGAGTGCCAGACCTCACGATCCTGATAACATGACTTCCTTCGCATTCATTACCCATTTCATACAAACACGCCGTTTCCGAAGACTCTTGAAACCTCCCTCAATAATATCCGAGCGATCTAAAGGTGGAATGTCAACCTTGGTCTCTCCGGGTACCTATATCCATCCACATTCGCATTGTATATCTGCTTTGTCAATCTTTCATCTGTCATTCTTTAGCATTTTAACATCAACACATTTTTTTTCAATTTCACACTTTACAACTTTATTACACCTGTTGTTTGTTAATATTTTTTAGCCTTGAGCTTGGTAAACGGTTATAGTATAAAAAAGCAAACACACGAATTCGCTGACTATAAGAAATACCCACCGCCTGTCGACAATCAGTCAAATCGTCAATCAATGTCAAACATTTGTTTTAGGCAGTTTTTAAAAAAATGTAAAAGAAACCATAGGTGGATGCTAATGCCAACAAATGAACACCACCTTTAGAAACCTGAACAGTTATCGGAGCTTTGTCACCATAAAGCTGAGACAATAAAGACTATTTCTGAAGGGGTTTGCCTATCCAGCCGAGTTGTTGGATAGCTCTACTACCTAGTCTTGGTCATAGTGCGCCTCTTGTGTCTTGTGTTAACGAGTTGAGATTGCAATAAAATTTAACATCATGAATAATTTACCGGGCTCATTTGCAGAATAGACCTTCCTACCAGGCAGATCGTAAAAGGCGAGCGTAGGCTTATTGACACTAACAAAGTGACATCTAACTAGCTGGTAGAGTTCCGCAACGACTCACCTGGGTTGGTACCAACGCCTTATCTACTCCTGCCGCCCTAACGTCGTCACTTGCGTTTGCCGTGTTCCGTTTCGAAGGATAAGGTAGCCGACACATTTACATTTGCTCGAGGACTAACATTCCGACCTCAGGTTAGCAACGCACCATTACCACCATTAGTGTCTCTAGGCGGCGTGAATTTCATAGCACTAGGAAATCCGTAAGCTTGTTGGCCTTCCAATATTATATTAAAACACGGAAAGACAGATGTACCTAATGAATTATTATCTCAATTACTCAGTCAGTTATCCTGGAACATCTAAAATACTTCAACACGGGTGTAATTGCAGAAACATTTAGTAGGTAGAATAAAATATTGTTTTCAATAGGTAAATATATTTTTATTTACCTGAGCTATGAGGAAGCACATTAGTTCCTATATTGTATGACATCATCCAAGACATCAAGACATACCTTTGCGATCGTCAGATCAGAGCTGTTCATATTATGGCCTGCAGGCAAAATACAATCTGTTATTAATTATTACCAACCAATGTATATTTAACTCTTGAATCAAAACGAGGGGTGTTATAAGTATAACGTGTCTGTATGTGTGTGCGTGTGTGTCTGTCTGTCCGTGCCATCACAGTTCTTCAGCAGATGGATGGATTTTGATGCGGTTTTTTGTAAGCAAAATGCTTTTAGCCTACATTAGATTTGGTCAGGGCTTTATTGTAATTTTTAGTTTTTAAGATTATTATAATATAATGCTAATTAAAAATGAGATTTTAAAATACACAGACACTAAAAATATTAAGGAAATGTTACCTTAACCACTTGTGCTTTAGGTTTTAATGATAATTAATAAATCAACTACCTTATCCTCTAAATCGTTACACATTATTAGCAAGCACTGATTTTACAGTGACAGAAAAAATAACTCGATGGTAAGTAAAAGACGTTCTAGGCGGTTGTAAATATGCCGTTTAACAAAGGTAACCTTGGAGGAAATTTTGTTTTCATCTTCCGATTAGTTCGGTCCAGACAGATGCGGACTTACATTTACAACCAGCATTTACAACCGTACAGAATCACAATAAGCAGTAAGTTTAGACATTTTTCAAATTATTTTTTAAAATTAATTTCAGGGCAGTTATAACCGAACATGGCGTGTACCCATCCGCAATATCTATTGACACGATGACAAATTCAAAAACTAAAGAAAAGGATATAGAAGATGCTTACGACCCGTTCCAAAATAGAAAACTAGAACATCCGAACTCGTGAGTAAAGTTTATCTACACGATTTTAATTTTTAAGTTACAGATATTTTTTAATTGAAATTTATCAATCAATTGCTACACGGGTTACTTGAATAGATGAGAATTTGTATGTTTATGGAACAAGAACATGTTATCAATAAGACGGCTCTGTTAATGGTATTTTTTTTTATGCTATTGGAAGACAAACAAGCAGACGAATTTCCTGATGGAAAAAAATTCACGCCGCCTAGAGATACTAAATGTGGTAATGGTGCGTTACCAACTTTAGGCCAAGATGTTAGGCTTTGAGCAAAATAAGTTTACCGGCTACCTATATCTGCTCTAGTGTCATAACTTTTGAATGGATGTTAAGATGTCGATGCGATTTTTGTAGTTGATAATTAACGTGATCGAGATGGATCTTATACTACCTACATTAGGGATAGATGTCGACGGGGATTATATATTTTTAATTTTAAGGTTACTCAAATAAATTTTAATCATAAACAAATAGAAACGAAACATTAAGAAATCCAAACTTTGACTAGAGTTTGGGACTAGATCTTATCTGTCTATATTTTGTTTAGATATACTTTTTTATAATTTGTTAATACAACATAGGTATATTTAAATTTAATTATTTATTATTGCAGGGATCTAAGGTCATTCGCAAATCTATTAAAGTCATCACTGGGCTCTGGAATTTTGGCTATGCCAGCAGCTTTTAAAAATGCAGGGACAGTTGTCGGAATATTCGGAACTATAATTTTAGGATACATTTGCACACACTGCGTATACTTACTGGTAATTATGTTCGAGTTTTTTATTTGGTTATTGTAAGTTTAAGTATCTTCATGCCCATATCCCTGAAGAGGTAGGCAGAGGAACTACCAGGGCACCCACGACTATCCGAAGACACTAAGTCCCACAAAGTGATAGGTGGCAAGCCTAAGCCTAACCGGGCACAGTTGTCCAATCCCACGCAACGTTTTTTTTATTAGAATATTGGAAAAGCCCAATTCTCTTTTTGTTGCCCGACCCGAGATTCGAAACCGGGACCTCATGCAGCCAAGTCCAACAACTGAACCGCTAGACCACAGAGACGAACATTATTGTAAGTTATTGAAACAATGAATGAGAAAATAATAGTACAACGATAATAGTGAAAAACGACCACAATCATTACATGTGACAGCAGGCTCACTAACTCGAACTAAAATGACGTTTATAATTGAAATCTGCAAAATTAATACAACTGAAGAAAATAGTGATTCTCTCTCAAAGTCGTGCCAAGCAACTTAGATTTTCATAAAGAATTGGATTTAGTTTCTGTAGAGCCTATATTTCAAAGTTGATTCTATGCCGTTGGTTGGTTTTTCCTTTGGAGGTGGTTGTTAAAACTGAAGATTTACTTCACTTTTGGTGTAGATGTCACCTCTTTTCGTGGGTAGATTTTTTATTCAAGCTACTTCTAGATTTAGGGAGATAGATTGACTGACTAGTATTTAGAAACTTTTGTTGCTTTCTAAAAGTTAATAAAAAGTCTTACCCACCCAAAAGAGCAATAGTTGCAAAAAAAATCTAAGATTCCAAATATAACTATAAGAAAAAACGATTGACTTACGTCTATGCTACAGACCCAGTACAAATTAATAAAATAACAAATAACAATAGTAAAAGCTTTATATAGATTAAGCCTAATGTAGGGAAAGTAAAATTTAAAAGTTTTAAGATGAAATAACCTTTAAACTTAGCATATTATTAGTGCGAAAATTTATGTATTTTCAATGAAATTATTAAATTTGTGTAATTAAGGTATTTATGAAAACCCTTGTTTCTGTATTACATAAAAGTCGCCAACATGAAAACTAAGTGAGTTATCAAAGGATACTAAGGTAATTCTAAGAATTAAGCCGTCTAAACAAATTTAACTCGATTATTAGATATATCCGTAACAAGGAATAGGAATTCAGTAGCTAAAAACTTTAATAAATATTATCACATTTTTTTATTCTTTCACGATTAAAAATTAAATTATTTCAAACTCTTTTAGACAAGAACACTCATAATAATTTTTTTTTTTTTTATGTTATAGGAAGGCAAACAAGCAGGCGGATTTCCTGATGGTAAGAAATTCACGCCGCCTAGAGACACCAAAGGTGGTAATGGTGCGTTGCCAACCTGAGGTCAGGATGTTAGGCCTCGAGCAAAAGTAAGTTTACCGGTATATAGGGTAAGGTTACCCTCCAGACCGAAACACGTCATGACGTTATGGCGGCAGGAATAGGTAAGGCGGTGGTACCAATCCGGGCGAGTCGCTGCGAAACTCTACCACCTAGTCAGATGTCACGGTGTTAGAGACGATAAGCCTATGCTCGCCTTTGACGAGCTGCCTGGCAAGAAAGGCAGATGGTCTATTCTGCAAAGGAGCCCGGACCAACACGGGGAAAATATACATTGTTTCAAAAACCTAAAGCCTAAGTTTTGCATTTACAATTTTTGATAAATTGCTATACTTTGGGCTAATCGTTTCTAAAGTAGGTAATAAGTGCTTGACAAATAGCATTAACAAAAAAATGGCAACGTTCCTTTTTTACATTTTAAAACACTGAACCCTAATTCAAGTGAAAACTTTATCAATTTCAGGTGAAAACTTCGCAAGAGGTGTCAAAAGTAGTAAAAGCGCCCTCTCTAGGATATGCAGAAACTGTTGAAGCTGTATTTGCAACAGGTCCTCCAAAGCTGCGGAAAATATCTAAAGCGATGAGGTAAAATAAGACATGAATCATAAAAATAAACCCCGGCACTCAAATGTGACTAACAAGAAACATGTACCTACTTAGCGATCTTACTACTCTCCGTCAAAACGACCTTCATATCTGGCTACCGGCCACTTGTACAACTGGTTCTTAAGCTAGCACGATGCAGGAATGGCTAAACGAATACGTTTACATTACCGCATATTTAAAGTTACTCAGCAGCCTGTAAGAAACTAGGTAGCATCAGTTATTTGTTATTGATACCATGATCTTATCTAAGTAGTAGAATTTTGACGTCTCGCATGAAGTGACCTGAAATAAAGAAGTGGTGTTCCTGTTCAGTCTTACCAGCTCGTTCTGTTTTCTCATATGTTATGCTCGAAATACTGCCAGTTGCCACTATAAAGTGTCACGGTAAGGACCTGGGTGCTGATTAGGTATCTCAGTAGCCAACTCAAAATGGAAAAGTGTACCTACATCAAATTGTTGTCAAATGACGTCATTTGCGTTTGCTATCTCTATTTATTTCTGTTGGTCACTGGAGATAGCAAACACAAAACACGTCATTTGACAGCTATTTGATGTACACTTTTCTTTTTTGAGTTGGCAACTGAGATTAGCACCCTGGTGCCACTCGTTACCAAAACCTTGGCCGCCACCCGATTCGCTCACGTACCAACTATTATATTTAAGAATTCGGATAAAGCTACTCCGAGGATATCTGCGACCTAGTTAGATCTATTGTAATCACAACTCTTACTCGTTACGCTTAGATTAGTACTTTAAATAATATACTCTTGGGATCAATCAGTTTAAGTTCTTGGGAGTTTGAGTGTCCCCCGGACGCTTACTTCTTGCTTGAATAAATGCGGGGCAATTGCAGGGACGTGCAATGCCATCTCTTCTGCTTCAAGGCAAGGTTCATCATGCTAAAATGTTTGTTTAGTCTCAAGTGACATGTTACAGCTCGAATCGAAATCCTGAGCTTAAGTACTCACCACTCACACACCTATTACTAATAACAAAGTTTTTTCATTCAAAATATTTGATATATATTATAATATTATTACTTCTTAAAACAAGCGAAGTTTCTTATTCCATGGTACTGAGCGGGATGGAAGCGAAATCGAAAATAGTGTAACCAGTAGCGTTACTCTTGCAGCTCGATTTATGCAATATTGGAAATTTAAATGGAGTATGTCATAATTTGTCAATTCTGACAAATTAATAACATTAAGTCAATAGTAACCAATAGATTATTTTATCGGATTCGTTTAATTTATTTGTCACTAAATCTAACTATCCGATAGTACTGTGTTCAAAAGTACCAATAATGAAATAAACGATTCCAATTTCTAATTCGCATAATACCGAGATGGAAGAGTAGCCCTATAGACCTTTTTTGACCCTTCTTGCTATAGTACGAACTTCGTTCCGATCAGTGGTCCGGTAGTACCAATTTCATAGTTTGTCGAGCTACTGACGCGTGAAGGAGTAGGTACCTAGTAAGCATTTATACATAACTTCATTTACAACACTAATGTGCTGTATTGAAGTGTTTTCTTAACAAACTCCAATGGAGTAGATATGCTCCAAAGAGCAAGAATTCAACGAGTTCTACGTTCCCACACCTAATTAAAAGTAATAATTGCACAGAATACTCTTGATATAAATATAATTAATAAGTGCCAAGACGTGTTATTAACGAGAGCAAAATTTCTAAGAATTTAAAATAATTGCGCGGGTTTTATCACAAAAAAATGTTGATTTAGAATTATTAAATATTTTTAAAAATATTGTTGAATTCAGGAATTGACAAGCTTTAATATGTTTTTATTAGCAATTTAACTTGTTTTTGAAATATATCATTTAATTCAAATTGTTAATGAAAGCCATGTATAGAAGAAACGCCTAGAAACATAACACGTAAATAAGTATAACGTTCTTAACTTACTTACTTACTTTTCCCCGTGTTGGTCCGGGCTCCTTTGCAGAATAGACCATCTGACTTCCTGTGCCAGGCAGCTCGTAAAAGGCGAGCATAGACTTACCGTCACTAGCACAGTGACATCTGATAAGGTGGTAGAGTTTCTTTCTCTTTCTCTCTAGAAGGCTAGCCTTACCTATTCCTGCCGCCATAACGTCATGGCGTGTTCCGGTTCAGAGGGTGAGGTAGCCGGTAAACTTACTTTTGTTTGAGGTCTAACATCCCGGCCTCAGGTTGGCAACGCACCATTACCATATTTGGTGTCTATAGGCGGCGTAAATTTCTTACCATCAGGAAATCCGTCTGCTTGTTTGCCTTCCATTATCATAACAAATTAATACAAGGTTTCAATTGTAAATCGTTCGATATGACATTATTAGAACATACTCGTAATATATACGAGTGTATGCACGATGCTGAATATTTTGGCCACTGTTTCCCCTTTCACCATTACTAATCTTACTACTTAAAAAAATACAGTGGATATCAAGCTTAAAGCTGTTTACTTTTGGAAATTCTAAGGATTCCTAAAATATACATGCCTCATATATACATTACGAATGTTCTTACTCTAAAAGGGTACAGTTCAGACCTTGTTAACTTTACACCTATGTTCGCCACTTTCTTATCTGAAAAAAATTTAAAACGTGCCTTGAATAAACACCATATGACACCTGCATCTTGAAAATGATCATCTCCTCATTGAATAATAGTACGCTAGTCAGACCATTATCGCTTGATATCGATTAAGATATTATTCTGGATATTGTCCACGTTATTCACTTTAACACTTGAGCTATTACTTTAAAAAGTCTCTTAGTGAAAGACAATTAGAACTCAATATTATCATCCACACTAATATTATAAATGCGAAAGTAACTCTGTCCGTCTTTCTGTTACCTTTTCACGCCTAAACCACGCAACCGATTTTGCTGAAATTCGGTATGTAGATAGTTTGCATTCATGAGAAGGACATAGGCATATTATTTTTTGGAAATTCAATCCCTAAAAGGGTTAAAAGGGGTGAGTTATTATGAGAAAAATATTTTTATTGCACATTTTTGCATGAAACTTTGAATTAATGCTTTTCAGTCCAAATGATGAAACACATATTTCAGGGTTTTTCGAAAGTCACCCCATTGGGGGTTAAAGGGGTGGCAAAGTTTGTATGAGAAAAATATTTTCATTGCACATTTTTTGCATGAAACTTTGAATTAATGCTTTTTAATACAAATGATGAAAAACGTATATCAGAGTTTTTCGAAATTCACCCCCATTGGGGGTTAAAAGGGTGGAAAAGTTTGTCTGGAAAATTTAATTCTATTGAAATATTTTTGCATGAAACTTTGAATTAATGCTTTTTAGAACAAATGACGAAACACGTATTTCAGGGTTTTTCGAAATTCACCCCCATTGGGGGTTAAAGGGGTGGAAAAGTTTGTATGAGAAAAATATTTTCATTGCACATTTTTGCATGAAACTTTGAATTAAGTAATGCTTTTTAATACAAATTATGAAAAACATATATCAAAGTTAAAGGGGGTGGCTAAGTTTGTCTGGAAAATATATAATTCTATTGAAATATTTTGCGTGACACTGAAATAATGCTTTGCAATACAAATTATGAGATACATATCTAAGCGTTTTTTGAAAATCAACCCCTATGGGGGTCAACGGGGGTGGTACAATTTGCGTAAGAAAAATATTTAACAGTAATTTTTACAATAAGTCCATAACAATGAACCACATACTAACATTAGTTTATCATTAACGAAAAACACACAAAGAAATTATGAAACACATAGCAAAATAGCAAATATTAATATCATAATCATAGCAAAATTGGTTAAAATCCCTACTAACATTATAAATGCGAAAGTAACTCTGTCTGTCTGTTACGCTTTCTCGCCTAAACCGATTTTGATGAAATTTGGTACAGGCTACTTTTTATTGCAAAAAATAGGGGAGAATGGGTAAAAAGAGGGGATGAATGTTCATATGGAAATTCGTCATTTTTAAAGCTGTAACAGGGAAACTTTGTATTTAGACACTTTATGATTTTTGTTTGAAAGGGTATATTTCAGAGGTGGTCCCATGGTCACCAGGTCAGGATCTGATGATAAAATCCTGGGTAAAAACGAGGGAAACTCTAAAAAAATGTTGGCAAGAATAGTGTTTTTGTGGATTATGATCACTTGCTAGCATTCGACAATGGTCACTCCATACACAGACTCAACAGACTTGCGGAATAGGCTGACCGTTAAGTATCTTTAAGGGACTTGGAGATATTTACACAGACGCAAGGGAGAAGATCAGCTAGCGCTTAGCGTCAAGCTCAAAGTAGAATCATTTTCAGAAGGTTTAATAGGAATGTTTTTGTTAATGCAGGTTTCTATTATGACCACACGTTACAGTATAAAAATACTCCTTTAATTTTTATTTGGCATTGTGATCCCTTAAAATTCAAAGATGAAACGCAGAGTTGTGCTAAAGGTAAGGTATTATTACTTAGCTTGGTGAACCAGCTGAGCTGCTAAAGTCTCCTTTATTGTGCAATTCTAATGAATCTTGAAGATTTTTAAGCAATATGCGCAAAAGCAATAATTGTTTTCAAAAGACGTCATTTAGAGTAGGTAGACACATCATTATGCTAGGACATTTTTCTGTGCAAGGTCAAATTTATCGCAGAATCTATTCAAACTAATATTAAAAAGCTGAAGAGTTTAATTTTGTTGCTACAATTTCTAAATATGTGAGTTTCTGAAGATATCCCCGAAGGGTTAGTTCGGCCTAACTGTACAACCAGAGAGCTCACGACTATCTGAAGACATTAAATCCAATTTGGTACATGACAATTTCTAAATGTGAGTCTCTGAAGATATCCCCGAAGTTCTGCCTAACTGCACAACCAGAGCACTCACGACTAGCCGAAGACATTAAGTCCATTTTGGTAGATGACATTCCTGTAGCCAACCGGGCACTTATCCAATCCCGGGCAAGTGGCAACGTTACTATTAGGTAGAAAATTGAAACTTCACAATTTCTATTTGTGTTTTTTTGTTGCCCGGACCGGAGATCAAACCCAAGATTTCAAGAAGTCATTCCGAAGACGCACGGTTAGACCTCAGAGACGATATGTATATTTCTAAAATTTCGAAAAAAAATCTGTTAGAGGTTTCCATAACTTGCTATATAGTTTAATTTCACAGGATTTGCCGATGTGAAAATAAAACTATGGAAACAATAACGTATTCCTACTATTTATCTGAGGTGAAATTAGAAAAGAGAAAGTGTATGGTCAGTTTTGACGGCAAAATTGCTAAATTGATTTTAACATTAAAAAAAAATATATTAAACTTTGGATAGCGATATACCTAGGCTACATTTTATCTTAAAATTTTAACGAGCAGTGTTGGAGAGCTAAATATCAAATTAGTAGACTACGCGGGCGAAGCCGCGGGTAACAGCTAGTCAATACATAAATCAATGCCATTTTCGTTGTAATTTTATAAATATATTTTTTTGAGTTTTTTTTTATATGTTTATTGAGTTATAAGTAACTCAAGAACGGGCTCATCTATTCAAACCAAATGTTTAGGCTTTGTTCGGACTAGGTATTCAGTAGATGGTTTATGTGAAGTTTGCACAAAATCGGTCTAGCGGTTTTTCATTTATCACATTTTTCGTAACACATTAATTCAATAAATGACGGATCATTTTGTTAATGGGTATTTTTTAGTCAAATTGAAATTTTTTTCAGATGGGGATTTGCTGACATATAGAAACTTTTTTCAATTGGTTTATTCTTTTTTTATTTTTTGTGTTATGTTTTTATTGCGGTCATGTCGTGGTCATATACGAAGCGAAGCACGTACTGGGCCGCTAGTTAATTATAAATATAGGTACTCGAGCAAGTGATGCTTTAACATGTCAACATTATTATAAACTACGGATAAAACTACCAATGACCTCATATATTACCATGAACACTAGTGTGTATAGTCTCCCGGGATCTTGTTATAGAATGTTTTTATGAATTAAACTAATTAATTTTTGGTAGGCGACAGAGAGTCATAGACATATATATTTTGAAACAATAGTCTTTACAAACAATAGTTGAAACTAAAAAAATAAATTATTATACGTTTTAAAAGACTAGTCATACCATCCAAGCAAGCACATGAATAGAAAGAAACAAGAAACATTTTTTGGTGGACTAATTCAATAAATTACAAAATTAAAACTAAAACACAATAGAACACGAATATCTTCTTAAAAAAGTAAAAATAGAAGTAAAGTAGCACATTAGTTCGTCAAAGGGAACACATTAAAATGTGAACTCTTTATTCCAACATTTTAATGTTAAAAGATACCGAAGAAGGAAGATCTTCTGATGTTAACAGACAACCGTCGTCTATAGATGTACCACAGATGTCGTCTTGCCTGTATACCACACCTGTTTGTCTTGTGTCCTTTACGCACGGCCTCGATGTTACGCCACTTGTGAAAGTCTACCTGCTTCTCTACGTTCCAACAAAGAACACGTCAACGACAAGCCATGATGTTATGGGAGCAAGAATAAGAATATGTGTATACATATATATACTTATTAAGAATTTTTAAGTAACTTAAAACTTTTTTTATTTATTTTTATTTAAATTCTAAAAAAAAAATTTTACAAAGCACTCGACCACCTGGCTATGTTTGACTGTATATACATAATCCAATAACCTTAACTACTAAATATCTAAAATTTATTCACGCCCGGCCGGCTATGTGTTACTAAATAGGCAGAGTTACAACCAAACTACCCACGTCTGGCCAATGAAGTCCCACACAATGGTAGGTGGTAAACCTATCGTCAATCGGGCTTAGCTTCTCTTTTTTTAATTATATTTAATCCCTTTCTTTTTGTTTCCTGAACTGCGGTTCCAACCTGGTGCATCATGAAGTTAAGTCAAACACCGCACCGCAATACCATATAGACGATAAGTATCTATTTAATTGAAATTGTCTAAATAGGACATTACAGAATATTTTATTCTTTACTAGCTTCTACCCGCAGCTTCGCTAGTGTAAAGCCCGATGAAGTTGTAAAAACCACGAGGTTGGCAACACATTAGTCATTTTTAAAAAGTATTATGACATTAAAAAGCTATTCTATGTTACTTTTAATACCTCCAAGAATGTTATGTGTACAAAGTTTCAAGATGACTGTTTTGGTAGATATTGTCTGAAAGTGTAACATCAAACTCATATTTACATTTATGATATTAGTTGGGATACATATGTTTTTATCCATGTTATTTTAGGTATATATTTTTTGATTACCTATTTATTTGATACTTAACTGCACTCAATAAAATGCACTTTTCAATTATTTTTTCTCGTGCTTTTAAAATAACGACATTTACATACAAATAAATAGATAAATAATAATGTTTACATCGTATAAAAAACTAGGTTTTATTACGGCTCGTTTTGTTTCAAAGTAATAACATTGCGTCACGATAGCCAGCAGCAAAAATATTTCAATGTCGTGTCTACATATTTTTTGTTCGTGATTTCGTTAGATATTAAATCGGTATTTAGGTTAACTTACAACGGGATTTCTATTTCAGACATTGCCTACGATATGCGTTGAACAAAATGTCTGTACTAAGCATGAAGTTCCCCGTGTTGGTCTGGGATTCTGTGCAGAATAGACCATCTGCCTTCCTTCCAGGCAGCTCGTAAAAGGCGAGCATAGACTTACCGTCACTTACACCGTGACATCCTACTAGGTGGTAGAGTTTCGCAACGACTCGCCCGGTTTGGTACCACCGCCTTACCTATTCCTGCCACCACAACGTCGAATGCCTGCCGTTGATGTGTTACGGTTCGGGGGGTAAGGTAGCTGGTAAACTTACTTTTAATCGAGGCTGAACATCCCGGCCTCAGGTTTTGCAGTACCACCTTTGGTGTTTCTAGGCGGCGCGGCGTTAATTTCTTGGCATCTGGAAATCTGTCTGCTTCTTTGCCTCCCATTATTATAAAAAAAATCAATACAAGGTTTCAATTGTAAATCGTTCGATGTGACCTTATTAGAACATATTATATACGAGTGTATGCACGATGCCAAGGTTTGCCCCTTCACCATTACTAATTTTGCTGTCTATAATAGGCAATATGTATAACTTACAACCATCTCATAACAAATATATACCTATAATTAAGATGTAAGCTGTCCCATTTTTCAAGATGAATCAAACTGCAGACGGTGGGCAAATTTGATTGAAATCTGTCAAGTAGTTAAATAGGAGTAGTATTCCATAGCGGATTAACGCGCCATTTATATCACTACATAGTATAAAACAAAGTCGCTTCCTCTGTCTCTATGTCCTTTTCTGTGCTTAAATCTTTAAAACTACGCAACGGCTTTTGATGCGTTTTAAATATATTAAGTGATTGAAGAGGAAGGTTTAAATATTTATTTCATAACCGCGCCAAGCCGGGGCGGGCCCCTATTTTTATAATAAAATGTAAAAATGTAAAATGGTTTATTGCCATAAACTTGCCACGGATAACTTGCCTTGGTAAGGATCCACCGCTTCGTCTGTTGCCACCATAACGACAGGGTGACAGACGGACAATGCCGATAGACTTTCACAGTAAGCCTATGTACCCCGGCCTCAGGATTGTGGCGTACTTTTATACTCGTAATAACTACAGGACTTTTAGGACACGGTTGACTCTTACCGTCAGTAAAGCCATATAATTGTTCGCTGTCTTGTTCTATAAAAAGGAATAGGTGCAAGGTAAATAACTCGTAATAAATATCTCTGGACAAGTTACACAAATTCTATCTAACCCCAAAGTAAGCAAATAATATGCTTGTGTTATGGGTATTAGTCAACGACACAAATACATAGAAATACTTAAATAGATACCAGAATAAATTTAATAAACACCCAGACCCGGTAATGCGACATCTAAATGTTCATCACACAAATGCCTACCGTCGGGAATCGAACGCGAGCCTCGCGGTTGGTCGGCGTAGTTAGGGGTGTACGCTAGCCACTCGACCAACGAGGTGGTCAATAATGATGCGTAATGGGAGATTACTTTTTTTGGATAACTTATGTGTTGCCCACCTAGCAGTTCTTAAAACCTTACCGGGTTTTAAAGGAGATTACGTATTCGGCTCACGTGTGTTTTCTTTCATCAGTATTATAATAACTTGGTTTATAAAACACAAAAAATGTTAGCACATCAAATAAATGCATTAACGTTGAAATATTGTGAATGAAAAATAATTTACTGAATGCTCACTTACTTTTATTAGGTGAGTCCCGCAAAGACTTGCTATGATCATTTCAATCACGCTTTCTTTTTTTATCATTATAATTTATAACCTTAGTGTTCGCCACTGTCGTGTACCGAAATGAACATTAAAATAACTTTGAAACG
>NJDD01000384.1:60051-92681 GCA_002245505.1 Calephelis nemesis
CTGGTCCACCCAGTAACCAGAACGCAGCACCAAGTTTAGGTACGGTCTCCCGGGAGACAGCCCTTGCTGCTGGCGTTGTAGGGAACAGTCCAATCCATCTAAATAATGATGTCTAGTTCTGAGCACTCTGCTCGGCCCACAAAGCCCTGCGGAGTTGTAAAAACCGCGAGGTTGGCAACACATTAGTCATTCAAAAAAAAAAAGAATCTATATGTTCATACATGAAACAAAAACTTTGGACCCCTTTATCGAAAATTGCGCTGACGGAGGATCATAAAATTTGGCATACTTATAATTTATAGGAGAAGTGCAAAGCGCTAATATTTTTTAATAATAACGCTTATAAAGTACATTAAATCAATAAATAAAACATTACCCATGCTACCATGTATTTGACACACACAAACAAATACGAGTATATTGATAATAACCAAAAAAGATCACAGCTGACGCACCATACCGTTTGGAAACAAGTTAGTTGATCTTAGGAAATAAAGATGGCGTTCTTATCAACAAGATATTAAAATTTATTATTGTCGAAATTTTACCAACGGACGACCACTAGTATGTGTAAAACTTTTTAGACTTGACATTAATCTTGTGCACGTGTTGCAGGATATTTATAGATTGGGCAATGGCTGTCACTATTCTTGGCGCTTGTGCAGTGTACGTCATACTGCTGGTGAATTCTGTACAGCAGGTAATTATGGTTGTGACAACCCTAACTCAATACTATTTTATACCCCAAAACAAAACCTTAAAAAGTTTAGATTTACTAGCGTTACTACCCGGATACAAAATTTACTTGCTTGACAATAGGTTTGCCACCTATCACATCATGAAAATTGGTACCTTTGGCTAAACGTGGGTGTCCTAGTTATACCTCTACCTAACTCTTTGGGGATGCAAATGTGAATACACTCATTGAGTGACTGACTCATTGACTCATTGAGTGTATTCACATCTGATTGTAATTGTACCTTCAATGACGCATTTAGTTACCAGGATCAGAGTTAGCTTGTATGCAACTCCAATTTCTGAAGTGGTTTTTCGTTGCAAGCACACGGCTCTCTACATGTACACATACAAGAGACAGTAGTACCCTATAAACACAATGATTTACATATGCATTGCTATCCTACAGCCAGGGTGTAAGGCCTATCGTGCTAGTTTACCGGCTACCATTCTATATTCTGAAACATAATTATAGCGGCAAAAATAAAGCGGCGGATCCCTACCCGGATAAGTTGCTGCATAGGACTTTACCAGAAGGGGGTCTTGTTAGAAATTACCTAATTAATTTGCTTGTGTCATAATAGCAGCCTAGCAGAGAGTCAGATAGAATCCGGTAGATCCCTACTCGGCGAGTTGCACTATACGGCTAGTAGTGTTATTTATAATAATAATAATAATAATAATAGTAGTAGTGTTATTTACTCGTATATTAATCAATTTAAACTATGCCCGCTTTTAAGTGGCCGCTAGTATAGACCAGGACCGAAATAGGGACTTTTTCACATTTCCATTAATTCTCAATTAATGCATTTGTAATATGAATAAGATTTTTTAATACGAATGCAACCCTGTCCGACTCTACCCTATTTCATCGCTCTTAAATGGAACACGATAGTTGCAGACACTGAAAATTGTGTTGTCGCAGTAAATAATATAAAAGAACAAATTCAAAAGAGTTTTTGTTTTATTTTGCAGATAGTGGACCACTTCCAACCTAACAACGGTATCAGCACCACGATGTACTGCTTAATGTTTCTGGTGCCGTTACTCATCTTTACGCAGATCAAAAATCTGAAATATCTGGCGCCATTTTCTGGATTTGCTAACATCTTACTGGTTTTGACTTTTTTGATATGTATATACTACGTCCTACAGGAGTTTCCAAGCTTCGATTCCCAACCTATGTCTGTGGAAATAGGCAGGCTACCGCTTTTTATCGGGTAATTCCTATCTACAATATTATTTATTAGTTACTGATTTCCACTGATTAATAAATGTCTTCACCGCCCAGGCAATTCGTATCAACGTAGCGAAATGTTCAAAATAATAATCAGTTTCTTTTTAATAACTGGTTGGCAGACAAAGTGTATTGAGCCCAGAGTCAGGATCCTTTCAGGCCAGACTTAGGTACTATTGTCATATAAGCACACCGGTTAGGAGATTCTAGATAGAACCCTCGGATAAAAACCCAGCGGTTTGATCGTGAAATGTTAATCTAAGTCTCCTGGGTACCTGGTGTGAAATGGTTTTGGGTAGTTTGTCATGTGTATTTTGAGGATACTAAGTTCAGCCAATGCTTTAACTAAGATAAACAATTTTCATTAGGCATATACAAATACGAATACGAATCACTAGACAGTTAAAAAATAAACAGTTCGTTATGAGTATCTGTACGCCCTTATCCCCGAAAACGTTGGCAGAGGTACCTACAACCAGGCGACCCATAACTTGCCAGGTAAATAACTAGGTACATAATTATAAGGACTACAAAATCCAACACTGTGATAGGTGAAAAACCTATCGCTTGTCCAATTTTGGGCAACGTTGTTTCTATTAAAAAATATATAATAAATAATATAAATATCGCATTCGCGGCATTACGTTACGTAGTCTACGTCAACACCAGGCTACTAGTTACTACTTGTTATCGTCGGCACTAGGTGGAATTCCTTTGTATATACACTTTTTTTAGGTAAACACTTGTACTTTTCCACTAATTACTTACTTACGTACTTGTGTAGTGGAAAAGTAGTAGTGTTTACCTCAACAAGTAACAAGTATCTTCACGCCCCGAAGTGGTAGGCAGAGGCACAACTAGGTCACCCACGACTAGTTGAAGAAACTAATTCCCACAATGTGATAGATGGCAAGCCTATCACCAACCGGGCACATATCCAATCCCGAGCAACATTTTTTTTACTAGAAAATTGGAAAAACCCAATTTCTTTTTGTTGCCCGACCGGGATTCGAACCTGGGACCTCATGAGTCAAGTCCAACACCTGAACCGCTAGACCACAGAGGCGATACTACTAGACTACGGAGGCGATAACTAGTTCATAATGATAAGTCTTAACAAAAACCTAATTTGTTTCAGTACAGTTATATTCGCAATGGAAGGTATCGGAGTTGTGTTACCAGTTGAGAACACAATGGCCAAACCACAGCACTTCCTCCAGTGCCCAGGAGTATTAAACATTACGATGACCATCGTGGTCTTGCTCTATATGGTTATGGGTATCCTAGGATACTTACGCTACGGAGAAGCTGCCGAGGGAAGCATTACATTAAATCTTCCTACTGAAGAAATGTAAGTTTTTAATCTAATTTGAATTTCTATGTCTTTTAAACTAGGAGTAGAATAGAAAGAACTACGTTAATAAAAACCGACTTCAAAACTAAAAAGTAAAAAATAATAAAGATTTAATATTAATTATATACTACCTATCCTACTAATATTATAAATCCAAAAGTTTATAAGGATGTGTGTATGTTTGTTAGGTACTCTTTCACGCTCGAATGGCTGAATGGATTTGTCTGAAATTTGTAACACAGATAGATTGTGACCTGGATTAACATATAGGCTACTATATATCGCGATCGCACAACGGGTTCCTGTGAAAACGCGGGCGAAGCCGCAGGTAACAGCTAATTATTAATATGTGCCATCTCCCAATAGATTTAAAGTCGGTGCCAAGCCAATTTAATACTTAGGTACTTATATCATCATTATTAGTTAATCACATATAAGAATATCACACATTTGCGTTACTTTGAGTTTTCTACAGAAAATTTGGGAAATTCGAACTATATGTTCATCACACAAATGTCTGCCCTCGTCGGAAATCGAACCCGAGCCTCGCGGTTGGTTATTGGAGTTAGGCGTGTACGCTAGCCTCTCGACCATTGAGGACTATAAAATAATATATGTGTATTTCATTGGTTTGTAGGTCTTGTTAGTAACCCTACATATAACTCGAGAACTGCTTAAAAATTTATGGTGAGGTAGGTAGCTTAGAACCAGGATAAGGACATAAGATACTTTTTATATCGTAATACTGCGAGGAAACTAGGAAAAGCAACATTTCAATTGTTTCCATACAAACTGAACGAAGTACGCCGTAATAGCTAGTATTTTGTAAAGTCTAGTAAGTAGTAAGCCCTTATTTAAAACTGGTTATTTAAAACTGGTTAAAACTGGGGTAGGTATTTGTGTGATAAACATTTAGATGTATTTATTTCCAGGTCTGGTTGTTTATTAATTTTTATTCTGGTATCAATTTAAGTATTTCTACGTGTTACATTCGTTACCCATAGCACAACCATATACTCGTAATTTGCTTACTTTGGGATTTGATTCACTTTCTGTGACTTTGTCTAGGAATATTTAATTACTTAAATTGTTGCATTGCAGTCCAGCACTGATAGCAAAAGTTGCAATTATTTTTGCTATATTTTTCACCTATACCTTGCAATTCTACGTGCCTATGGAAATAGTATGGCGGAACATCAGGCAGCGAATATCACAGCCGCATCACAACCTTGCACAAGGAATCATGAGAGCTGTTTTTGCGACATTGACAGGTGAGCTTTTATACCTTGAGAGAAACGAAATTTATGGCCATCATAAATGTGAATTTCATCTGTGACGATGAACTCATTCAGTGGTTACTCACAACTGTGTATCTATAGGACATAACCACCCGCGTTAATAGGTGGGAAAGGAATTAAAAATTGCGCCTCGGGACTTGAATCCTCAGTAGCTCAAATGGTTAAAGCATTCGTCGGCTTGAGACGAAAGATTACGGGTTAAAATCCTGTGTAGGGCAAAATTCTTTCTTTCTTTAAAATTTACAGCTAATATAATGATTTTACTTAAGAAGGAATTGACGAAACGGGACGGGACAACTTGTCTGGTTAAATAATTTAAAGTATAATAATTGCTCTTACGTAATAAGAAAAATGTTTATTGCAAACGTGTAAATGGTTTTATGTTAACTTTTAAATATTATCGATTTTGCAAAAAAATTACCACTCTGTCACTCGACAACTCCGTCTCTTTTATTGTGACAAAGTGGTAAATTATGTCATAGAAGAGTAAAATAAATACTACTTATCATGAAGAGAAACATGACAGAGTTATTATGACGGTAGGAATAGGTATAGGCTCTCTACCCGGGCAAGATACTGCGCAGCACTCGACCACCAGTGGTCTTTTTAGTCAAGACCTATATATTATGTCCTACTTACCTTGACCAATGCGGCGAAAAATATTAATGAGGAAAATTCATATTTTTTCGGAATTGAGCTAATATTGTATCAACAAAGAAGAACAACCCACAGGCGTATTTTAAAGAATGTGCTTACCCCTAATTTGTCAGTATAAAAGTTATTTGTAAAGGGTTAAATAAGCTTTCTCTTACAAAATGTATATGTTTAGATTTTTAAGCTTAAATTTTCTTCTGTTTGACGTGGGTTAGAAATTAATCGTTTATACTTAAATGTTATATTGCCTGTTTAACTTTTTTGTCTTATTATGCCTTTTTAAGCAATTATTTTTATGTTTATATTATGTTACAACACCTCTTTATTTTAAATTTCTTATTCTAAAAAAAGGTTTATCAAAAATAAAAATAGCAAGCAAAGCTCGGTCATCCAGATACTTGTTTAATATTCGTACATATGCCATAACAATTATGTCTCTTTGTGGATCTTAATTTATTATTAATCTTTGTTACAGTTGCTGCAGCAGCTCTATTACCAGAACTAGAGCAAGTGATTGGTTTAGAAGGGGCCTTCTTCTATTCATTCCTAGGACTAATCGCACCATCTATTTTGGACCTGCTCTTCAGATGGGACAGAGATCTAGGCAAATACAACTATTATTTAATAAAGGATATCGTTTTAGCTTTATTCGGTTCATTTGTTCTTGTTACCGGAGTTATGCAGAGTATAAGGGAAATTACAAGGACTATGTGAACTTAGTTTTAGTATAGTGAAAAAATGGTTTAGTGTGAGTTTTCAATAAACTTAGGGATAATTTGAAGTTACTTAAAAGTATAATGTAAATAAATGTGTCATAAATATTTTTATATTTATTAAAATATTTTAATATTAAAATGCCTTTAATTTTAACTGATTTAAGAATATGAAACTGTACTAATATCTAAAAATGAACCACCTGCACGTGGAGAGACGTATTTTGTCCAACGCTATTCTAATCGTTTCGTTTATAGGGTTTACATATTTTTTCATCGTACACTATCTTGTTGAATTTAATTTTTCTAATATTATTACCAAAGAGATAGGTAGAGGTACTGGGTCACCTCCCATTACCCAAAGGTACTTAGTCCAACAATGTGGTAATTTTAAGCCTTATCGCCCACTAGGTACTTATTTTTATTCTGGCAACGTTGTCTTCATTAGAAAACTAAAGAGACACGAATATCTTGGCGCCATATACAATATTGGGTTAGGAGCGCTTGCCCATAGATGGACAATGGATGGATGGATGGAATGGATTCTGCAAATGATCATGCACAGCCTACGACCACTACGGTCTATAACACATTAGGTCAAGTTGTAAAAATAAACTCTGAATTGATTTATTAACAAATTCACATCAATAGTGAATTTGCTGTTTAGGTGTAGTACCTATTATTTGTTGTACCCGGCACAGTAAATCTTGTTGAAAAATGCAAAATTGTATCTACCTATTTTTTTTAACATTTCGCAATGATTTCAGGAAATTGTAAACATGTAATAAATGAAGCTATTCTCCATGGTTTCATCAACATGCACATGTAAGAGTTTGTCGCGTGTTAAAATATTTTTTTAAAACTTCATAAGTTTTTTCAAATGACATTTCATAAGTTGAATATGACAGAATTTTCATAAGTTTGATTCATATCAAACTTACATCAGAACAGTGATAAAACTCACTGTTTTGCTAATGGTACTACACAACTGTAACCTATAGACACCATAGACGTTGTAAGTGCGTGGCTGTCCTGGGGCCGGGTAGTAAGGCCGAATATCCAATACTAACGGCTACTCTACTTTTGGAACCAAAACATGGTTTCATTTCGGCGGCAGAAACAGGTTAGGCGGTGAATCTTTACCAGAATACGTTACGAGTTATCTGGTAGGAAGGTAGATGGTCTGTGAGTTGTACACGAGAGACGCCAACCAACATGGGGAATAAAATAGATACCTTATTAAATAATAGGCATTACTTGTTGCATGCAATTTGTATGGAGGCATTAAAAAGTAACGAAATTTCCTCAAATATGAGTCCATGTTTTCATTTTCTTTCCTATTTAAACTTAGCTGTAAACGGGGGGTTTCAAAAAGTTAGGGCGTTCAAACCATAATTAAATTTTATAACTTTGTGTACTAGAAATACGTACATACATATAACTATTACTATTTCTTCATTAAATAGTCAGTTTTATCTCGCTCAAAGGTGGAAAATTCGACAAAAGCATGTTTTTGTTGAAACCCTGTATATCACAATTTCATGTCAACAAATAGGTCTAATTTAATTAAATTAAACAAAATATTTTTTCTTTAGTGTCGACAAAATTTACGAGTTTTTATCGTTTTATTGTTAGGTACAGTAGCGTCGACAAGTTAGGGCGCGGTTATGCTGGATAGAAGGGTGCTTCACTAATCGTTGATAGTGGCCTAGTTGTGAAATTTCTTTAATTTAGCGAAAATTAGTTAAAAGCAAAAGAAATGCAAAAACCAAAATATTACTTTCTTTTAATAAATCATTAATGTTTTGCATCCTTTTATTTTCTTTCGTAAATCGTATCCACATTAACCCCTGACTAATAAGACTTACGCGCCCGTTGATCTGGTGTGTAACTTCATTTTTTGTTAGCAAAAGTGAAAGTACGTAATTAACGGGAGCATAAGTTTTATTAGTAAGAGGCTTATAGTGTCTAGATCTTGTCGTAAAAATTCATCAAGAGCGGTGCTAGTTCTAAAACCGGCGCTGGTTAGTTTCAGAAAGTAATAAAAGGTTATTCAAACTGACTGCATCCAATCTAAACATTTGTTACGTAATATAGCTAATAAATTTATAATGTTTACATTATATCATTTACTTCATTTAAGGAATCCTTCAAGTTAGAATGGTATTTAGTTCAATTAGATACATTTGCCTTTTATTTTTATTCAATTGTGTTTGGCTGTATTGTTTAATATTTGTTGGCTGAAATTATGTACAACCTCCACGCTGTGTTATTTGATTTTTTCAAAGATACTTCGGTATGTATGGTAGTAGTTATTTTTTATAAATTTATTAATGACTGATGAAAGGATGTTTTGCACAGAAGGGCAAAATTTCGACCACTTCAAAAAAACGTTAGTGAATTACATTTCCGACCGCCTGGTTGATCGAGTGGCTAGCGTACACGCCTAACTACATCGATCGACCGCGAGGCTCGGGTTCGATTCCTAACGGGGACATTTCCGGGGCTGGGTGTTCACTAAATTTATTCTAGTATCTATTTAAGTATTTCTATGTATTTGTATCGTTTGACTAACACTCATAACACAAGCATATAATTTGCTTACTTTGGGGTTAGATTCAATTTGTTTAACTTGTGTAGGAACATTTATTATTAATTATTATAGATGTAAAGAATGGGGTTAATATAATCTTAGTTTCACATTTATAAGTATCAATCCATAGTCAAATCATTTCACCCACTTCCCAGATTTGGACTACGTTGAAATTTTGCACATCTGAATAATTCTGCTGACAAACCTGCTGTATTCTTTATATATATAATTCTTCTGTGAGTCACTGAACTCCTTCTAGACGACTGGACCGATGTCGATGAAACTTTTTGTATGTGTTCTAGGGAATTCGAGAATGGTTTAGATTCACAATTTGGTCCACTGGAAAATGTTTTTTTTAATTATTTTTTTAACAATAAGTAGTTGTTGATTTTAGAACGTTTCCATCGGATCCGACAGACTGCGCTACTGTCTAAGCATTAATGTCAAGCGATACGAAGTTTGCTGGGTCAGCTAGTTAATTATAATACAATGCTATATTAATTATTGTACATATTAATGTACATAAAATCCATAGTGTCCCTGATGATATATTTTGTAGATAAAACATACAAGTAATAAAACTGTAAAAGAGTGAATTTTCACATTGAAGAAGAAAGAGACGAATTTGCATTGAAAAAAAAAGCAGAACACATTTTAAGCATTTTTGTCTGAATGTCTGTATCACCCCCGCGATTCTTGTCACTTTGAAATGTTAGAGCTGCAACCCCCCCAAGAATACCACTGCAACTAGTCGAATGCCTAAAACTGTTCCAATAGGCTGCGAATGTAACGCGCGATTTTTTTTTGTTAAGAACTAAAGTAAATAAGTAAAACAGAAACCTATTTCTGACTATTTTACTTTTTACCGCGTCTCTACTATAGAATTTATCTGCGGTACTCATATTATGATGAATATCGTGGTATAAATAATATAATCCAGGACTTTCTCTGTCTGCCCTTCTCTGTACAGAATAATGGTAGCAAGGGTACTTACTTTTTAAGTTCTTTTACCAAAGGTGCTCCAGAAATGCGGCTATAATTCACTTGAATTCCAGAATGTAAAAAATATTGGATAAATAGGTAATTTTTATGCGACATGGATAAAAGAAGGAGGTTTTATGTTTAAATCCTATATTTTTTATGTAATGTGTTAACCGTATTCTCCGTCATTTCTTAACCGATTTAAAAAATTCAGTTTTCATTTGAAAAAGCGGACTTCTGAGGTGGTCCTATTGCCTCCAAGTGATGGAATACCAGGGAAATCGAGGAAAAACACAAAAGTTTTTAGACATAGATGATTTCCTTATTGTAATAGAATTTGTTTTTTTGCAGTTTTACTGCCACTATATCTTAAGCTGGATTTTGGGCATTGTTACTTATTTCAACCATACTAATTTGTCTCTAGACTACGATTTAGGTAATTTTGCTAATTTAAATCTGTGTTGCATAGAGCAAAGTCGTGGGTACAGCCTCGCCTCGCCTATCGCTAAAAATCGCCCAAATGTTTTCACTTAAGTTTTTCAGGGAATTTTCTGGGAGGGAATAATAAGCAGCCAGTGTCAGTTTTAAACTAAGACTAAGTTAAACCATGTTCAAGCGAGAATAGAATTATTTTTTAGTTTTTTAGTTTCGCATTTATGATATTGTTACGGATAGCCTGAAATGTTTAAATTACGTAGAATTCAATTTAGTCACAATTTCAGGATAATATTATTGGTAAAGTTTTAAACCTTACCACGAAAAAATGAAACTAATGATCCCGTCGTAATACGGGGTTTCTTCCTAGGCATCGAATTAAAAGGCGCAGTGGCTTACTTTCTTATTGTTAAATATCCGCCAGGCTGTCAGGGACTCATATTTCTAAAGTATCCATCCTTTTTAAATAATTCACAAATTCTCTAAAAAAATAAAACGCGATGGTTCTAGAGATAAGCAAGCAATGTTACTTGAAAATACTTTTCTAATTACACTATATAAATTAGAACCCTTGAACATCCTTCATAGATTACTAAAAACTCTTTGTCTGCGGTTCACCTGCGCATTGAACTTATTTTTCTCTTCCACAGAACCCGCTTGGATGACAATTAAAAGTAATATGTATTCCATGGTTAATAATAACAATTTCTACTCCTAAATTAAACAAAACCTTAACATCATTATAAATTGTCAAATTAACAACTTTATTAATTGTCAAATTTATAATGTTGTTAAGGTTGTTACATAATTTCATACCTCGCTTAAGTATGATTCCACCTAAAATAAAAAAAGTGGAATTCACCGCCTTGCATAGCAGCTAAAATGACTTAGATTCCGGTCCAGAGGTTAGCGTAGCCAACTGGACTAAACTCGAACATACGGCTTAAGGCCAATGGTATTAAATATTAATGTATCTCAATCTAATGGATTTCAAGCAATCTAGATAGCTGCGTATCCGCCGGCCTATCCCATACCTAATTGCCATATTTATCCTGTCCACAGATATGTTATTGGCAAGCGATAACATAAAAATGGATCAAAATACAAATTTTGGATAAGGATTAATTATAAATATTGGCCGGTAGTCAGCCAGAAGAGCCAATCTCCGCACTCTCCCGTTCCATGATTACTATGAAATTATTGCGCTCTAAAAACTGAAACGATTATCTTTTAGGTATAATACATGTTTATGTTATTCTGGTGTCGATATTTTCATAATTGAAGTGGACAGTTGAGTTTTGTTTCCAAAAAAGGGTTAACTGTTTTTTTTATCGAGCAAAGTGAAATGAATCGTGTTTTGGAAACAATTGTCTTATAAAGCATATTAATGTTAATCTTGTGTATTTTTGTTACTTTGTATGAAAAAAACATTATACTGCTGACGTATTTTAGCATACACGGACCCTTAACATCACGGTAGCAGGACAGCGACGACGCACCTTTAACAGCAAAGATGGCTATAACCTACGGTTGTATGTTACAATCAGGAGCGCCTTGTGCTTTGCTGACTTATCACGTATAGTACTACTATTTCAATCATGCGCTTCGGCTTTACACTTTTAACACTTCATACTCGTACTTTTATTTTTAAATTGGCTGACCTAATCTTAATTTAAGCGAAATGATTACCTATGTAACAACAACTCTATATAGAGTATTTTTAAAGATATATACATAGCTTGATGAATATAGCCGAAGCGCATAGTTTAAATGGTACTACCGTACATAATTACACACAGTAAAACAAGAAAAACCGACTCCAACTATTTCATTAGGTACTACGTCACAATTTGATAATTATTTTTCCAAAGATAGCAAATGATTACGAAATGAACTTACATTAATTTTATTATGATCCGATTTGTGGTTTTAAATTTTATCTCTCTTATTGTAAATTTTTCACTTATATTGACGACCTAATCATTGAGGACCATCTCGGAATATTGACCTATCTTTTTAAAAAGAAACATAAAAAGCGGTTGTCCAAATAATCGAGTATCGGACATAAAAACAAAAAAAAACGACGGTTTGCAAACTAGAAGTGCCTTCAGAAGTGAAAACTTGAATATTAATGTTGTGCATTTTTGATATTTTGGAATGGTAAGGGCACAAATTGCTTTAATAATCATTATGAAAGTACTTTCATTTATATAGTAGAATACAATATTCATTTATTGCGCTATCGCACACAAACATGACAACACGAACATTCGCGCAAGCGGCCTGCGCCGTCTAAACGAAACATCAGGTGCAGGCATACATTTTCGCCGCGACGTAGAAAGGGAGGGGAATACTACCTCTCCTACGCCGCCTTGGCTGTTTACTCTCCATCCGTCTTACGAATTTTCGATCAGGTTACGTGTCCTGACGCAAGTTTAGCAGTTTTTACCAATTCCAAAAAAGTGCGCAACGCCGCTAAAGAAGTTTGCACTTAAAGAAATAATACGTGCACTCGAATAGAGAACCTCCTCTTTTTGAGAAGTTAGATAAAATTACCGCTTTAATTTTAGAAGCTGTTCATCTACCTATTAGCAAACTTACTTTACTCTCCTTAGGCTACAGTACCTTTAGCAATTGGAGTTATCTTACTATTAGTCGTATCAACATTTGTCGTGGCCTGCTTACGGGTGAAGAGTTTAGAAAAATACAGGAATGTTGTTTTAAAAGATCCCAACACTACATACACTGTCTCACTTATTGAGAAAGAAGAACTCAACCACGACACAAGAAGACTACGATTCGGATTACCTTCTTCTAATCATGTTTTAGGTAGGTAATTGCATTTTTTAATAAGACAACAATTGTATTAACGAACCTGATGGTAGTGGTGGCCAGCCGTTGCAGTAAGTTTACCTCCGACTCGCGAACTCGAAACATGACAATAGTGAGCACTAACGTTATAGCGCCCGAAATAGGTAAAGCATTTGCCAAATATGGAGAATTACAGCAGAAGTCTACTACCTAAACTGATGCACTGGTATACCTCCTACTTAAAGAGCGTAAGTACTCATTGCTTAAAGGTCTGGAACGCATCTGAGACACTCCTGGTGTTGCGGATGTCCGTGGTCGATGGTGATCACTTTAAATCGGGTGAATTACTTGCTCGTTTGTCTCCTTTTGTATAAAAAAAAGGTAAAACGATGGAGCTCATTTCGCAAGTTTGAGTTTGTTACTAGATTTAATTACTAAAATGTGTTCGTACAAACAATATAGACCATAATAATAGAAAATTAACCCCCGACACAAGAACTTAATTTCTCTTTAAAAATTTAAAAATTGTTGACATATTCGATCAATCTCCCCAATTTCACCCGCCACCACTTTTAAACGGCTCAGCTGATTTTCATCAAACATGTCTAAGGACACTCGCACTTAGATTACCTTTAATATAAAAAACTAAATTGAAATCACGGCATCAGTTCGGGAGCTATGTTGCCAGAAACAGACAGACACATAGACAGACACGTCAAACTTATAACATCCCTCTTTTTGAGTTGGGGGTTAAAAATACTTTATTTCTTTAACACTATTCATCGTTGGCACTTGATAGAACTTATTACCTACTAATATTTCTATAATGTTTTTATACCTTTTCATATTTTAATTGATTGTTATGGAAACGGTTTTATTAGTATGTAAATCATACTAACGTAATTGTTATAGTTGTAATAACCCTGATGATGATGATATAATAATTAATACTAGTAGGCTGATCTATTTAACTATATTATGTGAAACAGTTTTCATACTTCCCTTTTTCAAATTTTTTTGGTGCCCAACCCGGTGATCGTACTCGGGACCTTTTAAAGAAATCAATTCTGGCGCCAAACCGCTAGACCAGAGGCGATACTTTCAAGTATAAGAAATAAAAACTAGCTGAGCCGATGGATGTCCATTAATTTTTTTTTCAGAAGAACCTCTGACAAAAATTTAAAAAAAGGGACAAAATACTTATTAGGGAAATGATTCCATTCGTCATCGCGTGATATTCCTTCGCAAGAAATTGAATTTTTTTTTTATATTTGTATAAGATGTGAAGGAAGCCAGAGAGGTTTGTCAGGATCGTGAGGTTTGGCACTCGATGCTCTCTGCCTACCACTTAAGAGACTTGGCGTGAAGATTTACATATATGAGATAGATATATATTAAATGATTTCAATGTTTTCACTATTTCAGGACTACAAATAGGACAGCATATCCACTTATCATTTAGGTATAAGGATGACCTGGTTACAAGGCCTTATTCGCCCATCTCCAGTGGCGAAGAAAAAGGGTACTTTGAGTTGATTATTAAGGTTTGTTTTAAATTTATTAGATTCCTAAACTAAATTTGCATTTAACTGTGCGTTACTAATTATTATTTAATTAAAATTATAAAAGTACCTACTACACTAGGTATAGGTACATGTAATAAATGTATTAAATCATTATGTAAAGAATGTTATCATAAGATAGCAGAATATCTACCTGATAATAATGCTGGGATTGATTGCTCCGTCAATCAATCTCATATAAAAATAAGTACACTAGCCGACTCGACAAACTTTGTATCGCTTGACATTAACAGCTGATAAAAGTTTGTATGGGTTAAAGCATTGTTTTTCCCTTTTTCCCTCCAATGTTCTGGTTTTTTTTGTAAGAACCTTCTCCTCACAATAACTAACACAACAAAAAAATTAGAAAAGATGCGATGACCACGCAAAATGGAGATTAATTTTTATATTCATACCTAGATTGAGAATAGGAAAAAAGACAAACTAGCTAAGTCTCTTTCGCTGGATCTTCTCAGTGAAAGGCCGGTTCCCATGCGATTGGTGATTTTAGAATTACATAGACGCGTCACAACCACCCATTTGTATGGTCTCTAAAAAATAAACTATGTATTTCAAACTAGCTGTTACCCGCGGCGTTGCTCGCGTGGTCCTACAGAAATATTGTTCCGGGATCAAAACTATCCTGTGTTAATCCAGGGTAACAGGTAAAGGGTAACTTTAATGTGTGTAATAAATTTAAGGAAAATCTGTTCAGCTGTTTTTGCGTAAAGAAGTTACAGGCAAACAAACAGACAGACAAACTTTCGCATTTATAATATTAATACCTAGGATTTCAATTAAACTAAAGAAGTAATTTTCCAGGTCTATGACCAAAGTAAATTTAGAAAGGGCGGTACTACTTCTAAATTTTTAGACAATATGAAGAAAGGTGATAAGATTGGCGTAATGGGGCCATTTGGCAGACTGCAGTACGTTGCTCCAGGAACACTTCTAATCAAAGAAACGGAAAAAGATAGACCAGTAAAAATTTTAGTTAACAGGATTAATATGATCGCTGGTATGTATTGTCTTAACTATTTATTTACTTTGGCCAACTTTGTTTTTTTATAGAAAATTAAAAAAAAACAGAACATACACTTCGTCGATCGAATCACGAATAGGCGCAACTGTTTTCTTACTTTACGGGACAGCGAAATAAAGAAATCAACAATGAGTTTCATGGCCATACAAGATTATTTTATAAGTTTAAACAGAATGTTAAGGTTTACTTTTTGAATAAATTTAACACTTAATGTTAAGTTATTAAGATATTTCCACTAGCTTTATTATATTAAGACATATAGTCTTAGTATATATAGTTGTATTAAGTATATAGTGACCGCCTCGTTGGTCGAGTGGCTAGCGTACTCGCCTAATACATCGACCAATCGCGAGGCTCGGGTTCGATTCCCGACGGGGGCAGGCATTTGTGTGATGAACATTTAGATGTCTGCATTTCAGGGTCTAGGTGTTTATTAAATATATTCTGGTATCTATTGAAGTATGTATTAGTATCGTTGACTAACACCCATAACACAAGCATATAATTTGCTTACTTTGGGGTTAGATTCAATTTGTGTGATTTGTCCAGGGATATGTAAGATTTTTTTGTCAAAAGACATCACGTGAAGCCAAACTCAAAATGGGCATTTTGTTGGTTACGCCTTTTCGTGATTCGACCGACTACTTGTTATCTAACTTGTTACTTGTTAGCCAACCGGTTTCAGTTTTTACAGCATCATTAGGACTTTATCTTTATTAAACCGGTTGGCTATAGAGTAACGAAAAGTATTAAATAAAGTGTATACTGGATAAGTGCAAGCGTTTACTGCAAAAAAGTGTGGAAAAAACACAAAGATGCTCCACTCAAGATACGAACCCGGAACCTCATGTATGCATGTCGGACCTGTAGACCACAGGGGCTAAGTTTAAGAACATTTCAACAGAATTTAGAAAACAAAACAGTCACTTCGATAGTCGTCATCGCTTATTAGCTGTTGCTAGTGCTATTCCGATAATTTTTTATCCAAAAGTTAACATACGAACAAAAAGATTTTAATGGTTTTATTTTACATTTTATTTTATGCATTTTTATGGTTTCATGAGCATCTTTGTATGTATGCATAAACATGCTTAGAAGTTAGAAGTTAGTTAGTTAGTTAGTTAGAAGTGAGAGTATACTAGCTGAGCTGTAAGACCAGGCTGTTGTTCTGTCCTGTCTATAAATATATTTTTAGTTATAAACTTATTTAGCGGCTTTGTACACTTTTTGTGACGGGTAAAAAATGTTAAAGTCGTGTTTGGACACGTGACCTGACCGAAAATCGGTAAGACGGAGGAGACTGAAGCTACTGCACTGCATGTTTTCGTCACATTTCATAATGCAATTTTTGTTTTGTATATTTACAAGCTAACTACGCAAATATCTCACGTAGCGCAATAATTTAATAAAGAATGTTTTTTTTTGTTGCCGAACAAAATCAAATAAATTAATGTTATATTTTTACAATATAAGTGAAAACACTTTTATAATCTATACATATACCTAATAAATCTGTAGAAGGGTAAATTATGTACATTGAAAATGTTGAAAAAATAAATAGCAGGGGGTGTTACTGGATCGATACCAACCCCAAATATGTGATTAAAAAATGTTTTGTCTGTCTGTCTGTCTATCTGTCTGTATGTTCAGGCATCACGTAAAAACGTTTTTGTTGAAAACGAAAACATGTCAAATTGTGATGTTTTTATTTCGATATGTATATAAGAGGAGGCAAACGAGCAAGTGGGTCACCTGATGGAAAGTGATCACCGCCGCCCACGGACATCCGCAACACCGGAGTATCACAAATGCGTTGCCGACCTTTAAACGACTTTCCGAGTCGACGACGATATATACTAACCGTCTGTAGAAATGACGTATACGGTCTAATTTGACAGCACTAAATTTGTTTTGTCTCTTTTTGTTATTTTCGATGCAAGAAGACAGCGATAACTTAAAATTAGTTTAGTGAGTGCGCAACAAAATTACCACCGTCGTTGTCATGTTTTACGCATCTTTTTAACAACTTTTTAACACACATATTAGGCAAATAAATAATTTTCATTTGAGCTTGTTCTTAATACTGATTTTGTTAGCTAGTTTACAACAAAATTAGGACTTTTCTTTAAACAAAAAACGAAAAAGTTCGGCAATTCTTTATATTTTAAACCATCGAAAAAAGGAAAAATGAGGCGTTTTATAAGTTTGACGTGTGCATGTATGTGAATTAAGCATCATAACTCCTAAACGAATTTAACCGGTTTTACCATGCAGTTGTCGCCCCTGTGGTCGAGCGGTCCGGGTGTTGGACTTGACTGCATGAGGTCTCGGGTTCGAATCCCGGGTCGGCCAACAAAAAGAAAATTGGATTTTCCAATTTTCTAATAAAAAAATAAAAATATGTTGGTCGGGATTGGAAACGTGCCCGGTTGGCGATAGGCTTGCCACCTATCACATTATGGGACTTAGTATCTTCGGTTAGTCGTGAGTACACGGGTTGTACCTCTGCCTACCTCTTCGGGGATATGGGCGTGAATATACCATGCAGTTTACCATGCAATTCGTAAGAGGTACCTAAGTGCCGGTTCGTTTTTCAATGCCACCGTGACTAACACCAGGTTGTCGAGTTGTGTGACAACGCGTCTCTGTCGGAGACTTCCTACTAACATATCGTATTCCGTTTTGAAGGGAACTGATAAACTTACCTACTCACACAAGGTTTGCAACACACCATTAACGCAATGGGTGTTTATGGGTGACGTACATTTCTCAATATCAAAAAAATCAGTCTGTTTCTTTTATAATTATGATTAAAGTTGTATAGTAAAAATACGATTAGGTACATTTACATAGGTAAATTATATAAGTGATATTTTTATTATGAAACTTTTATCAATACGATTACGTGAGAAATCGCATTCCCATAGTGTTTGGATTTACCATTGTATTGTTATCGTGTCACTATGCACCTTAACATAATATTATGTAATGGTAGATAAATCTGATTATTAAAGAAGTAATACCTAGTGGTGACATTATTTTTAATATTTTTAACGTATTTTCCTTAAGTGGTTATTAACTATATAATCCAACTCTTGGTACACTAATTTGTTTTTTTTTTACATTTGACTGACATTTGATTATTTTTATATGTTAAACCAGTACGAAACAAAAAAATGCGGCTATTGTTATTGTATATATACAAATTGCTTGCAGTATACTTGTGCCTCTTGTAGGTTTACGTGAAATAAAGATAATTTATTATTGTTATTGTAGAATATAAAATACGCGTATAAATAGGTAGTTAGTGTAAGTAAGGTTTAAGTGTAGGTTAAGTATTAAGACCTTATGTACATTTTATGTTTTCTTAGTTTACTGCTTGAAGTCGTGTTTTTTATTAAAAATTGTTTTATTATTTAACGAATACAAAAGCTGAAGTTTTCAAGATTAAATAACATAAAAAACTAAGCATTTTACTGAGAAATTCAAAAAACTTTAGATATGTTGTATTTCAGAAAATACACCTATATAAAATTTTCGAGAATTATGACAAAAACGGTACTGGTCCCTATTTTTATTTGACAAAAAATTCCACTTCTTTACCCATCCCTTAACGACCACCACATTCAAAACAATCGCCACCGATTCGGAAGTAGTTTTATTTATGTATTTGTGATATTTTCTGAAAGTTTGGCAGGTTTGAAATTTCGGCTTGAACCGTTACGTTCTTTTATTTTACTGCCTTCGGGATGTAATATGATATATCAACACGTAGGGTAAGAAAAGAGTCAGTTCACGTAATTTGCCTGAGACTAACTTCAATGTAGTCTGAAACTTTCTTGCTTTACCATCTTACAGCCCTAGAAAAGTAGTAGGAACCTACATACACTATAAAGACACATGAAAATTATAATATAAACTTTTCATTAAATTTAGTGATCTACATCATTGCGAAATTGGAAAACTTCTCTATCAGTCATCATCCGTTAGTTCTCCACTAGTATAAATCTACTAGTATAAATCAAAAGATTAGGCTTACCGGCACTAACACCGTGACATCCTACTAGATGGTAGAGTTTCACAGCGACTCGCCTGGGTTGGTACCACCGCTTTACGTATTCTTGCCACCATCACGTCCAATGCTTGCCGTTGACGTGTTCCGGTTCGGAGGGCAAGGTAGCTGGTAAACTTACTTTTGCTCGAGGCCTAACATCTCGGCCTGATGTTGGCAACGCACCATTACCAACTTTGGTATCTTTGGGCGGTGTGAATTTCTAACAATTAGGAAATCCGTCTGCTTGTTTGACTTTCAATATTATAAAAAAAGCTTCACGTAATGTATCTGAGACTAACGTCAATGTAGTCTGAGACTTTCTTGCTTTACTATCTTACTGCCCTAGCAAAGTAATAGGTATACCTATATACTCTAAAGACACATAAGAATAAGCAAAACCTGTTATTAAACTTAGTGATCTTCATCATTGTGAAATTGAAAAAACCTTTCTATTAGTCATCGGCCGTTAGTTCTTCAGTCTCCACTATAAATCAGAAGATTAGATTGTGTGAAATTGATATCCTTATTAATGTTATACAAGCTTACAGGTGGTGTGGGCATTACGCCAATGCTACAACTGGTCAGACAAATATGTAAAGATGCCAACGACCTGACCGAACTTCGACTATTGTTTGCCAACCAGACAGAGGAAGATATTATATTGAGGAACGAGTTAGAAAACTATCAAAGAGAATATACAGATCAGTTCAAATTATGGTACACTCTTGATAAGGCACCAGAAGGTAATCTCTACAGTCTACCTGAAACTACCTGTATCTACTTATAATAAATCCATAGAAAAATGAATTCTATACATTGAACATTACAAAAAAAGTAAGTGCAGGCTACTAGAAAACGAGAGCAGAAAGTATTTTCATCACTTTCAAAATTTTTGCCAAAAAGTGCCAAAGTTGTAGATATTCTCAGAGAAACTTACATTTAGGTTCATACTTCGTATCTTCTAGAATTAAGCCTCCAGATAGTAAAATATCGACAAATCTGATTAAGATTGATAAATTCTTGCAATTTTAAAATTTGGCAATAAATTGGATTGGTGCCACCGCCTTATCTTTTCCTGCCGCCACAACGGATTGACGTGTTCCGGTTTGGCAGATGAGGTAAAGTTACTTTGCTCAAGGCCTAACATCTCGGTCTCAGGTTGGCAACGCACCATTAACATTTTTGGTATCTCTAGGCGGCGTTAATTCCTTACCATCAAGAAATCCGTCTACTTGTTTGCCTTCCAATTATCATAAAAAATATAATGACCATACTATGTTTTAGGATGGCTGTACAGTACCGGTTTCATAAGTGAGAAAATGATCAGAGAAAAATTATTTCCACCTGAAGAAGATGTCTTCGTACTCATGTGTGGACCTCCCACAATGATTAACCAGGCTATTAAGCCAGCTTTAAAAACCTTAGGCTACAAGCATAGCATGTGCTTTTCCTTTAGTTGACTTTCAAACTATATTTAAAGAGAAATAAATTTAAAGTCTACAATTGTTTTCGTTTTGTTTATTTACAGTCCTCGTGGTTGACTTTTTTTTAAATAATTAAAAACCTTATCCTTTTTGGGATGTGTTAAAATGATAGGCCATTTGCTGTGATACAACATAAAAAAAGTTGGAGTTTTGGCGCCATCGTGAATAAAGATGGCCGTATTTTTTCATAACTATTGAATTTCGTGTTTATATTGAGTGAAATTAGTTTATTTAGGTGGGAATTAGTTTAGTTTTGTTCAGTGAACGTGCACAAATGAAATAATCATGAAGAAATTAGTGTATTGTGAATTTTCTCGCTGCCGACAAATCTCCCAAAGTGAGCTTGTGTAAAGTGACCACCGCTTTACTCAAGACCCTGACGTGACTTTGTAAATAGTGACTAATGACTGTATAAGAATAACTAGTACGGAAGACATGTGACTAATGACGAAATAATTAATACGGAAGACGTGGCAGCGAGGCCTAAGGGTCTTAGCCGGCCCCAGAAAGGGGCAAATTAACTTAAAAAAAAATGTGTCTTCACACTAAGTCCCACAGTGTGACAGGTGGCAAGCCTATCGCCAACCGGGCACATATCCAATTCCGAGCAACGTTTTTTTTTTAAATTAGAGAATTGGGAAAACCCAATTTTGTTTTTGTTGCCCAATTCGAAAATCGAACCCGGGACCTCACGCAGGCATGTTCGAAAACTGAACCGCTAGACCACAGAGGCCATATTATAGATAAACTTAAATCGTAAAAGGATACAAGCTCACAAGCAAAAGTAGTACGATAACAACCGCAGTGGTCATACGACAGTGTCGCAGGTATTTAACGTTCAACCGCAGGTACAACTAAATGGATACATTGAAATTATAATTTTATGGTAGGTACAGTATTAGCATCAAAAAATAATATGTGTACGTATACGTGTACCTATGTGTGTGTACACGTATGTCTGTTTTTGTGTCTGTGCGTGTGGGACCCTTGAAAAGATCATTGAAGGTAAAGTATTTATGAAATATAGAAGGAGAGGAAGATGAAGGAGACTTAAGGTAAAAACAGTAATAAAAACGAATTAAAGGGAAAGAGGGTGTCGTGTCGTACCAAGACCAGCTGTTGTCCGCGACTTTTTGTAGTAATCGATGGAAACGAAAGTTTTTCCCGTATTAAAAGCTAGTAAATACTACACAAAATTTGATTATTTTAAGTTTTTCTTCTAATAAGTAAAGTTAATAATAAAGTTTTTAAGTCTTATTCGTATTAAAGGTTTCATTTTATTTGTAATCTACAAAATTTAATAGTCTGTGTTATCTAATCGGTAGTAAAAAGCAAAGTTAAATATCCGAAGGAATATAATATAATATTAAGGCATATTTAATATAAAAGCACTTTTTTTATTTAGCGTTATCTACCAGAGTTTCTATATCTAACATGATAAGATTTACACGGTACCTATTAAAAAAATGAGAATTTAGGTAGATAAGTACTTAGGTAATCAAATTTGTTAAAACCTTCTTTCTTACTAGCACCTGGCAGTCTTCTTAAATAAATACTACGCACTTATAACTAGATTGAAACGGATTTGCTTACGATAAGAAAAAAAATGTCGAATTTGCTTTCGTTTGATAAAATTCCATAAGGTACCTATTTCATTAGCATTTTTTCTTACAATACGACTGGATCTTATTATTAACTCGATAAAATAAACAGTAGGCATTTCTATGCTTGCGCGACATATCAAAATTTCAAATGGGTAATTCGTAATAGTAATAACCTCTTCATTTGTTTATACCACTTAGATACCTACTCGATAATATTTTACTGCTATCTTATTTCCACCCCTGTTAAGGAAAGAGAGAAAACTCGTTTATTTTACTCGCTGTTTGATTAGTTCGCATGCGACATTTGTGCCAATGTTTAGTTTAGAAGCAATATCATGGAAAACGTTGATTAAAATCTTCATAGTAGGTAGATACAAGTTACAACTCATACCTACTAATCAAATGTGCACTTCGCTGTAATGCGACCCTTCTCCCGCTATCCCGTGGTGGCCGTGTTCGCCGCAAGCGCTTAGTGGCGATAGCAACTCACGGTTCCCAACTTAGGGGTTTTCCCCCCAGATTTAGGTGATAAAAAATTGGAATGGGTTTTTTCTAGGAGGGATATAATATTTTTAGGGGTATTATTAAGATTTTTTTTTGTTTCGATTATTTTTTTATTTATTAGAAAAAAGATACAAGGCGTTGATTGAACCAATAAAGCCATTAATCTTATTTATTTTTAACGCGGAGGTTTAGTGACAGTGGTGCCGATTTTGTTGTGTCACCGCTAAAGCTAAACAAACTTAAAAATGAAATTATGTTTCTTCATCAAGTATTTTTTTTTATTAATGATTATATTAAATATTTATTATAATATTTGTCTATGGGAATTTCCCGGAGATTAAAGGAATTTTATGGGGTTTTTTTATTTCAGCATTGGGGAGAAAAAATCTGAGAGTTGGGAACACTGTTAAGCAACTTTGTAACCGTTATCAAACAAACTTGTTTGTTTATCTTTTATCAACATAAAATAATTGACAATAGAATGAAAAATGAAAATGACAAATGACGTGACCGAGGTGCACAGTTAATTCGTACGACTTGTATACCTAATACCTATCTACGTACTGACTAATTTAACATATCTATAAACTTTTATAGTATAAAGCTAAATTAATTTTTATGTTTTTGCTTGAGATGATGAATTTCTATGCTGGCTTGTAGGCAGGCCTAATTTTCAGTCTCTACATCTTTAAGCTCTTTAGGAACACGCATTTAAATCATTACATAGTATAAAACAAAGTCGCGTTCTCTGTGCCTATGTCCCTTTGTATGCTTAAATATTTCAAACTACGCAACGGATTTTGATTCGGTTTTTTAAATAGATAAAGCGTTTCAAGAGGAAGATTCATATTATGTATATTTTATAGCCGTGCGAAGCCGGGGCGGGCCGCTAGTTAATTAATAACAACTCAAAATTTTAAGGAGATGCTACTCGTTTAAAGTATTTTGCTTTTACACTCCTTTATAATTTAATTACTATATTTTTGTTAATTACACACCACCAAAACATTTCAGGAATATCTATAATTTTACCTACCTGCGGTCTTATGTCAAATTTCGAAACTAATCTTTCATCACACGTGTTTCGCTGTCTAATGTCCGGTTCCTAAAATTAACGAAACGCAATCCGTAAGTTTAACCAATTCGTAGCTTGCCCAAATGTAACGGAGCGTTACTCAAATTTTAAAAATATGTTAAGAGTTAACTATCGAGAACGAGCAACCGTTGTTAACAATCTTACGAATCGTATAAAATACTGTTATTCGTAATCAAAACGACTCGTTTCTCGAAATGTAGGAACCGGGCATTAGTGAACGTTACATGGCTGAAAAGTGAAACCGTAGCGGAAATGAATTTGTTTTAGTTTCTGCTGTTTCAAGTAGGACAGACTAAATATAACTGTTACCTACTTATTAAATGGGTACATTAAAAACGATAAACCGTAGCGGTTTTTAAACATTATCGCATTGTGAACATTGGCAGGTCTGGAACCTGTCATGCAAAGCGATTCCCTAAAAACGATAAACCGCAGCGGTTTGTGAATATTATCGCATTATGAACATTAGCAGGTTTAAAAAAGTCATGCAAAGCGATTCCTCGTATTGGTCCGAGTCTCTTGTATAAAATAGTAAGTCTGCATTTATGCCTGGCAAATTGTAAGAGACAATCTAAGGTTAAATAGATCATTACCAACAAGATTAGAGTAGGGTCTCCACCCTTTTGGAGTAGGGTGGAGCATCTTGCCATCTACCGCTTTACCCATTACTGTCTCCATTGTAGCAGTGTTTTGTTCTGATCCAAACAGTGAAGTGTTCGGTAGACAAACATTACGCCTAACACCTGGCTAGAACACAGTAACTCACCTAACGCATTAATAATGTCGATAGGACATCTTTTCGTTAGGAGAGCAGTGTCCTTGTTCGCTGCCTTGAGACATATAATATTATATGTATATACCTATATACTAGCGGCTCGCCACGTGCTTCGCTACGTTTATGACCACATGAACACGATAAAACAAAATAAGAAAAAAAAACAACTAAAATACTTTCAGTATGACAGCGAAATTCCCATCTGAAAAAAGCTTCAAATTTACAGAAAAATATCGAATAACAAAACAATCCGACACTTATTGAATTAATTTCTTACAAAAAATACGACAAATGAAGAACAGCTCGACCAATTTTATGCAAATTTCACATAAACCACCTACTAAATAGTCCAAACAAAACCTAAACATTTGGTTTGGATAGGTGAGCCCGTTCTTGTGGCATTGATTTTTATATATATTGATAAGGCGTGGCATTGGTTATGGCTTATAGAAGACTAAAGGTCTGTCTGTGTATGTGACGTCCATGGTTACGCGGGGAAACGTTAAACCAAGAAAATAGAGACATGTGGTATACTGGCCGAGTTTTGCCTGAGACACTTTTATGACTGCCACGTTGCCAATGCAATCGCTTTCGTTCAGCATGGTGGCACATGACAGGATGGCACAGGATGGTGGACAAAATAGGTTTTACCAATCTATTTTGTTCTTTAATCTAGTCTGACCGACTGCATTAGTGGGGTTACCAAGCTAATTAAGTAGTTAGATGGTTGATTGTTCCACTAGCGAGCTGTGGGGTCGTCGCTTGCCGACATCAACTTACCTCCTAAATTATATTGTACTGAATTAAATTTCAACTTACAATACTCGTAGATAAAAACAAAACAATGATTTAGCGAATACTACATATAACTATTAAAAACAAGTTACATAATTTCCCATTAGCACTGCGGCTGTTTGCATGACCTACATCGATGGAAATAGTTTCTGAGCCCATTTTTTCTAAAAGCTTCATAGCTCCGTTTCATCTTTGTCTATGAATAGTGATTCACCGTCGTTTCTGCAATTTTTCGTCTTCCTACTGTAAATGAGAATAGTTGGACCCTATTTTGTTGCTTAAGATAGCGATCTTCATTTCTCAAGACTAACTAGGTACTTTGTTTCCAAACTTTTTAGTGGGCCATCTGTGATATTTTATCGGTTACATCAATATACTTGTTTGTGTGTGTCAAATTCATAGTAGTGTGGGTAATGTTGTATTTATTGTTATAATGTACTTTATAAGCATTATTAATGAATAATATTAGCGTTCTGCACTTCCCATAAACATGAACTATAAGTGTGCCAAATTTTATGTTCCTGCGTTAGCCCAATTTTCGTAAGAAGGGGTCCAAAGTTTCCTCCTTTTACTACTTTTTTTTTATATGAGAGGTCAATGAACAAGTACACGAATCTCCTGATGGTATGGTGATGGATGACCTATAGACACATAAATATTAAATGTGTATTGCTGTCCTGAAGCCGGGATGTTAGGCCTATTTCGTAAGTCCACCGACTAACCAGTTATCCAAATCCGAACTCTACAACCACTGGTCTTGTTAGTAATGATCTTTAAATTTAACAAGTGCTCGTGTCTTACAAGCTGCCTGGAAGAGAGGCACATGGTCTATTCTACTTAGCGGACCCGGACCACCACGGAGAACATATGTTTGTTCTTTTTTTTAATGATATTGGAAGGCAAACAAGCAGACGGATTTCCTGATTTTTGGTAAAAAGTAAAACTATCATAAAATTGAGTAATGTAGTTTTCTTTTTATCTGCTTAATACAATTCTTTAACGTTTTAAAGATATTCAACTCATATAACATTCCTAAAGTATAAAAACCTAGTTATATCGAAAGTGACTTGTTGTGGGTTGGTTGTAGTTTGCATAACTACGTCCAATTTTAATTTCATACCATAGAGCTTGTGCCTTGTGCATAAAGCTTTGAACTAGATGTAAATTGTAATAATACCTACCTAGCCTCTTCATTCATACCAAATAATATAAATACTCTTTAACAAGAGATTCATACCTACTTTTATTTTTGCGTTTGCCGTGTATACTACATTGTAGAGTAGACCGTAGACGTAAAAGTTTGAACTGCTGTTACTTGCTATAAAGTTTATTTTCATTGTAATAATGTTACACTTTCTTCATTGTAAATTTAAATATGTACACATGTTGTAGGCTGTTACTTGTCTAATATAAGTGTATTATCTATGCTGTTACTGCTGTGTAGCAATTTACAGCTGACTGTTGTGATTATTTGAGTGTTTTGTGAAAAAAATTGTGTGGAAGCTAAATAATTAGAGTCGATTAATTCATCGAAGTAGTACTGTGTATTGAATTTCATTGACTAAATCGTAGTGATCATTGCAATAAGTAAACCAAAAAATGTTTGCCGACACAAAAATCAATCTGAAAATTGTAAGTGGAATCCTAAATTTAATAATCACGTTTTATCTGATATCCAATACAAACGCTAAAATGATAAACGTGTGTTATCATTTTTTCTGATAAAATGTAAATTATAGATTTTATTTAGAAATAGGTAAGTAACCTAGTGACTTGCAAGTTGTAACCTAACTAAAAATGAGCCCAGCAGTAAGTATAGTTAAATTATGTTCCCCTCTACTTAATTTCTACTTAGGAGGTTAACAATGCGTCCAGTTATTCTGTTACATGACCAACAAGTTTATTTAATTTTACCGCGCGATGTTTTTATCATTATCAACCGAGTACGGTAGTATTACATCAGTGAGGCTTGATAATTCATTTCCAGTAGAATTACGATATAAAGAGGTGCTCTGGAGGTCGTCATTTTTTTTATTTCTTGTGAATCTCTAAAATTGAAATAATGGATAACCTCAAAGTGGCACTAAATGACATATTTGGAGAAACATCTGTATGTATAAAATTGTTTTTAAAACTGGTACCTATTTACTTTTAATTAATTCTAAAATTGTTTTAGGTTATACCTTTAGTTGTTGGTTTTGGATCTGTAGTTGTTTTAACAACTGTGATTGCTAATTGCTTATGGGGTAAAAGTCCTAAAAGCAAAAAGAAGCTTGTAGCTCTAGTAGACCCAAACACTAAATATGCCCTTCCACTGATTGAAAGAGAAGAAATAAGTCATGATACAAGGAGATTCAGATTTGGATTACCTTCTTCAGAACATGTTTTAGGTATGAAATTTAATATATTATGTACTTAGCTTTGGTGACCCAAGAAAGCAGTTCATAAAAATATCAAAAATTAATTAAGGTAAAAAAGACTACAATGTTTACTAAAATTGATTGAATATTAACAATATGATACTGATTTATGAGAGCAAAGTCCATTCCTAATGCGAATTTATAAAATTGTTTGTTAATAAGAAACAAGCTAGCTGATTTTCTGCTGTTATGTGGTGGTCAGTGTCATGACATTTTGTGTAATATTTATAATGGGATTATCTCATTATTATAAAACTTTTAATAATGGATTAGCCATTACTTTAAAAATATTTTGCTTTTTCGTGGCAGCTATTGGTACCATCAATGCTATTTAGTCTGTAGTGGACATCATTAATCTAAGCAGATTTTCATATTCCATGAATATGAACAAGAAAACTTATTTCTACGTACCTGCCTAAATAATATAATTTAATACATACATACATATCTTTACGCCAAGTCCCTTATGGAGCAGGCAGAGAGTATCGAGTGCCAGACCTCACGATCCTGACAAACCTGTCTTGCTTCCTTCACATTAATTACCCTTTTCATACAAACATGCCGGTTTCGGAGACTCTTGACACCACCCTCGGATAATAACTGATTGATCTGATTGTGAAATGTCAGCCTTGGTCTCCCCAGGTACCTATATCCATCCACATTCGCATTGTATATCTGCTTTGTCAATCTTTCATCTGTCATTTTTTCCACATGACCGAACCAGCGAAGCATGCCCTTTTGCATTTTAACACCAACACCGTCTTTCAATCCCACTCTTTCTCGGATCTCACTGTTACGAATGTGGTCAGCGAGGGTTACACCACAGATTTTCTGTAGTGCTCTCATATTTCGACCGCATTTATCCTACTTTCATGATCTTTCTGACATACCCAACTCTCGCTTCCATACAATAACGTTGGGATAAACACAGAATTATGCAAAGCGAGTCTAGCTTTTTGACTCAAAACCTCGCTTTGGAATAGCTTACCCAACGCTCCATTCACACTATTCCCTGCTCTAAATAAAAATGAATTTGATAATATGTAATAATTTAATACAGATGAAATAATACTTTAAAATTACAAATATTTAGTATCTAGATTCCCTTTTTTCCAAAATATAGAAAAATAATTGATTAACAAAACTTTTTAATATGAATTTAAATTGATGAAGCATGTAACATTGCTTCATTCTTATTCAAACCTTAAACATTTTCACTTTTCCCAAGTGGAAATAACAAAGTCACACAAACAATTGTTCTTAAAACTAAAAAAGTATTTAATACTACTTACTAATCTTAAAAAAGTATCTTTAAACACAATTTTTATTCATAACATTAGTGTTTTAGATTTACTTTAGACTAAGTTATTTAATGATTTAAAAAAATTAGAATATTGAAATACTAGAAGTAATGTTTATATGTTCTTTTAGGTCTACCCATTGGCCAGCATATTCATTTATCGGTTAAGCTAGAAGATGATCTTGTTATAAGAGCATATACTCCAGTGTCAAGTGATGAAGAAAAAGGATATGTTGATTTGGTTGTTAAGGTATGTTCTGATTTTTTTTATGGGAAAAGACACTGAACAAGCACAGGGCTCTCCTGATGATAAAAGAATAAACATAGCTTATAGACACCATAGATATTGTAGGTGCGATACTGTCCCGTGGTTAGTGTCTTAAACCAATTATTGTGCAGGTCTACAGGCTACCCTACTGTCTGACTGTAACATGACATTAACATTATGGTGGCAGGAATAGGTAAAGAGAATAAAACGATAAATGACAAATTTAAGATATATTATTTGCAGTGTTCAATTTGTGCTAATAAAATAAAAAATAAACATAACAATAAAACAAATTATTTGAAAATACAAATGTGATGTGAAATTAATATGTAAAAATAATTTCCAAGATATTGACCAGGTCTGTGACAAAATGCTCTTTGGAGACTTCCTATAAACAGACTTACAAAAACCAACACACTTAACCTACCACGCATATGTGGCATCCAATATCCAGTATGGTATTGTGCTTTGTAGAAACTTCGTAACAATAGACAGAGTATTTCTCAGGCAAAAACAATAAATCAGAGCTATTGACAAAGTAGACAACTTGACCTCATGTAAACCTTTATTTATTGCCTCTAACATACTTAGAGTTCCCTGTATCTACATTTATAAAATTGTCATTTTCACAGAATCCAATTTATTCTAAAAAAGGATGCCTGTTATTTTAACACTAGGTCAGTAGGATAATTTAGCCTTCCCTAAATTAAAATTAAAAGTACATAAAAGAAACTGTTATACTGTGGCAATAAGTTTACAATAAATTGCCTGAATGTTTAGTCAATTTACCATAACAAACCTTTAAGTTGGCTTTGCATCGAATTCTAATAAGTAAGTGTTACTATTCTATAGCAGAGTACATAAATGATAAGCAATTCTGTGGATCATTTTTACCTAAATTAAATACGTTATATCTTTAGCATAATATTTGCACTTTATTAAAATTTGACAAAAGATGTTTTGAGAATCTAACACTATTATTTTTTGTAATTGCTTCTACCATGTCATTTTATTTTTAATTAAAGTACCTAATTCTATGACATGTAATTTTCCTTATATAATTATTTTTAGTAATGTAATTTTGAATTATCTTGTGAATTTATAACTTATTAATTAATGTTGATACAATATAATTTAATCCTTTTGACAATAGTAGCAATGATTATTTTATCGTTTTTTTGTATTAATTGACTGTTCCTTAATATATGGATTGTAGAAATCTAAAAATGTTCCTAGAATATTTTTAGATTTAAGCAAACACTGTTATTTTGCATGCCAGGCATGGTTAACATGGCAATAAAAATATTGTATTTTATTGTATTGTACTACCAGCACTATCACTACCACCACAATTTTCATAATTTCACGCATTCCTATAAAACCAGTGACTGATTTTCAAACATAGCAATTTTTAAAGAATAATAAATCATAAAAACAGTAAGGACAATTTTTTTTTACTAGATAATTAAAAAAGACACATTTTGGGCATGTCAAAAGATTTTAAGCAATATTTTTACCCTACTTAGTTAAAATTCTCTATCCTAGTAATTTTTCAAGTCAGTCAAAGAGTGAACTGCCCTTTTGCTAAATATACCTCTGATTTACATCCTACATACTCTTTCCGTCATAGCGGCTAAGGGTCATTGCACTAAGTTATTCACCGTTAAAAAAATTCAAACAATGAGTTTACTAGAAAAGAGTTTAGTTTAAAATTAGTCAATTAGTGATTTTGAGATTTCTGTACAATTTTCTTAACCATCAATTTTTTGTTACAAGTACTTATCTAAAATGAAACAATAATTTAACTGACAAATAACTAACACTACTAAGACCTACTATAAGAGCAATATTTTTAATTTCGCACTCTGTTTACTATATCAGATAGAATTAGATCATTCTTTCGCCCTTAGTATAATGTTTGTTTCAGTACTCCTCTGAAATGGCTTGACCGATTCTCATGAAATTTTGTGAGCATATTGAGTAGATCTTAGAATCAGTCATCATCTATTTTTCATACCCCTTAGTAATAAGGATGACTCACCCCCATTTTTTACTTAAAAATAGCAGAACAACGTCTGCCGGGTCTGTTAGTATATATATTTAAATACTCCAACAAATGTGAGACTAATAAGAAAATATTAGACAACTCTTTTGAAACTCAATATTACCTAAGTATTATCTTGCATTCCAGAAAAACCTTAGTTGTTTTTGTTTGCCTAGAGATAAAGGGAAATTTGAAGAAATATGTTTTAAAATGACAATTAAAAGCATAATATATTTTAACTTCATCATGACCAATAGAATTGCCAAAAAATATAAAGAAATGCTGACCCGTTGTTTTTTCTTATTACTGCTGATAGCTTATCTTTAAAATTATTCTGGATAATAAAAACAGTTTCATTAATCATGATAAGTAAGTGTTAGGAAACTCCAAGTTGGAGTAGATTTGCATTATTCAATAATTATTGTGGACATAGCAATAATCATATTAAATTATAGACATATATATTACTTCGTAAGGACCCGGCTAAAGAACGCTTCAAGTGTCCGCAGCGCGTTGGCCCTAAAATATCGTTTTAGGGCCAACGCAGCTCAATCGTCCGATGGCGACCGATCCGACGACTCACTATCCTTAGTGAGTGCATGTGTTAATTTTAATTTACAAAAATGCCTGGTTGCGTCGTAAAAAGATACAAAAATTATGACACAAAATTTAAAAAAGTACGTGGGATATCGTACCTTCAGTAAGTTAGCGTACAATAGTGTTATTATTTTAACTATCAATAAATGAAAATCATTTTAAAGCTAATATCTCTGCAGAGACACGATTGCGTTGTCACGTGGTTGTCACATGACACAGTACCGCGGAAGGCGATGTAACCTTGTAAAGACGTTCCTATTTTTTATGTTTTTGT
>NJDD01000384.1:93205-114638 GCA_002245505.1 Calephelis nemesis
GTACGATATCCCACGTACCTTTTTAAATTTTGTGTCATAATTTTTGTATCTTTTTATGACGCAACTAGGCATTTTTGTAAATTACAATTAACACATGCACTCACTAAGAATAGTGAGTCGTCGGATCGGTCGCCATCGGACGATTGAGCTGCGTTGGCCCTAAAACGATATTTTAGTGCCAATGCGCTGCGGACACTTGAAGCGTTCTTTACCCGGGTCCTTACGAAGTAATATATATGTCTATGATCTGAACGTTTTTAATAAATTCACATGGAGTAGTAATATATTTTTGAATTTTTCTGACATTATAACTGACATTTTTATTTGAATGATGGTTTTTTTTTGCTTTGATTAGACTGCTCAACATATGAGTAGGTACACACTACTTAATTTCAACAGCATATCAGTTAACTTGGACTTGTAAGTTTGTTAGTAAAGTAGTAAAATTAATAAACAATTTTAGCCTTTGTTTTACAATAAAGTTAAAATGAATAATATTAATAAAAAAATATTGAACAATTCATAACAAATTTGGCATTTATGTGACAAATATACTATCATGGCAGAGATTAATAAAGTTTATGCTTCCATGCATTTTTCAAAATGTCCCAAAACTTTTATCTTTTTGAAAGTTAAAATGAGTCTTGTAAACACATTATTATTGCTACTACTGGACTATGCTGATATACTCTGACATTATGGAAGTAGCTACTACATAAGCTACATTAACTGCTAAAGTTATAAATTTGTTTGCTATGTCTTTTTTCTACAATATATTTTTTCTACAACAAAAAAACAACGCTGTTCTATTAATACTAAGGTAGCTAAATGTTCACTTCTGCCCGAATCTTTTTTTGTCTATCACCTATCATTACTCAGGGTGAACTGATAGAAAATTGTTACTGACATTAAATAAAAATAATAGATTTTGTAAAATGAAAAAGATAATAATGTGATATTAATTTAAAATTCTGTTATTTTTCTTTTAGGTTTACTTCAAGAATGTTCACCCCAAATTCCCTGAGGGCGGTAAAATGTCGCAGTATCTTGAAAACATGAAGATAGGCGATACTATTGATGTAAGAGGACCTTCTGGAAGATTACAATATGCCGGCAACAGCACATTTTTAATCAAAAAAATGAGGAAAGATCCACCAGTGAAGATTATTGCCAAAAAACTTAACATGATTGCAGGTGTGTATATAAATATACATAAATACTTCCTTCATTCCCCTTACCCTTCATTACCCTTTTCATACAAATACGCCGGTTTCGGAGACTCTTGAAACCACCCTCGGATAACCAAGTCCAAGTGGTCTGATCGTGGAATTTCAACCTTGGTCTCCCCAGGTACCTACATCCATCCATTCTTTCCATATGACCGAACCAGCGGAGCATGCCTTTTCCCTTTTAACACTAATACTCTTTCAATCGTAATCGTGAGAATACGAGTCGCTCGTCGAGGACGAATGTTGCTCTCATTTCGACCGCATTTGTCCTACTCTCATGCTGTTTCTGACATACTTAACTTTCACTTCCATACAACAACGTTGGGATAAGCTCAGAATTATACAAAGCGAGTGTAGCTAGCACCTTGACTTAAAACCTTTGAAATAGCTTACACAGCTTTCCATTATTCCCCGCACACACTCTTCTTTCTACGCCGCGGTATACCTTCCATAACACTACACACACAACATACACTACCCTACCAAGATACAACCAAGTTATACAATTTCATTCACATGTCTCAGCAGTCCATTATCAAGTAATAATTTTACATCATTTGCTAAACAACTATCAACTAAATTATATATCAAATAATATGTAGGAACATCTTTCACGATTTCTTCTCAACCTCCTCCCTTTCATAAAATTATTCTTGGTTTTAAAACAACTTTTTTAGATTAACAATGAGCTGACGAAATTTAAAATATGCAAAAATCCAAATAAAATTATTTAATTTGCATTTTGCTGCCATAAAAATGTATACGTATTATGGCGTGACAAACAGGCAAAATAGTGCGCTAAGAATGAATTGGACTTACTGGAAGCTAAAACTCTCAAATATATCCAGGTCCACACAATAATTTTTAGTGATACGTATACTTTTTTGGCAGAAATATGCAAATTAAATAATTTTATTTGAATTTAAGTATGGATTTCAGCAAAGTAACGCCTTCTTCTATCAAAAATTTGTAACTTCGAATTCTATTTAAAATGTAATTCATGATGTTTTATTTGCATATTATATTGTTGTTAGTTTGCTTAATGTAGTTGTGTGTTACAAAAACCATGGTATGTACTAATTTGCACTTGGTTGATTTTATTATATAATGTTGTAATAAAAAAAGTTGTACTTATGTAAGGTATTATCTTACATGATGGTCACATTACAACTTAGCATTTAAAATGAAGCCTAATACTTTCATCAGTAGTATACAATTAAAAAAACCGTTTCATTTTTTAAAGAAATAAATAATCAATAAATATGAAAGACCTCCATTGAAACCTTAATTAAACTTATTAACATGTTTAATTCTCTCACAGGAGGTACGGGCATAACACCAATGTTACAACTAGTGAGACACATATGTAATGATGCCAACGACTCTACCGAACTAAGACTTTTGTTTGCCAACCAGACAGAGGAAGATATCCTGTTAAGAGACGAGTTAGAGAGATACCAAAGAGAGTATCCTAGTCAGTTCAAATTATGGTACACTATTGACAGACCAAATGAAGGTAAGGACCTTTTTCTCCGCCCATAATATGGTTTACTTAGTTCTGATTAATTTTAAGCAGTAAACTAAACGCTAAATGAATTTTTTTTCCATTTCATTGAAGCAACTTTTACCTAACACACAACAGTTAATGCGTTCTGAGCCATTACCACGAGTTTACAGGGCTTTGTATGAAAGTACAAAGTATTTGTATATAAGTCATTTCTATGAAAACTTTGAACAGAGCCTATACTGAGAACTACATTTTTTCAGACCAAAAATGCTGTAGATTTCGATACGTTAATTACCGAATTTAGTCTACAGCTGCTCATGGTAAAAGCTTTTAAAGTCCTTTAAAATTAATACTCTTTATTACGGGAGCTAGCAAATAATTTTAGAAAAGCAGTTTTTTTATTTGTATCTTCCGAACAAGGTGCAGGTAGGCTGGAAGCTTGAACTCGTTGAATTATTTACTGCACAGCCAATTTTTACTTAGAAAAATGGTAACTTTGAAATAATTTTAGGAAATATTATACTTCGTTCTTGTCGACTGTTAAAACATGAAATCATAGTTTCCAGATATTTTGCTTGTTGCTAATAGTTTCCTTTTTTATAGGCGTAACATAATGCCTCTGTAACACAAACCTACTGCACACTACTTCATTAAATTGGCCTGTATATCCAGTAAGCATTCAAGTTAATGTCTGGCAAATTATGTTTATACTTAGGTATGTAGTAATAAAATCAAATTAAAAAGACATTCTTAAGATCTCCAGATATGTAGCGTATGGCGCACTAACAGTAGGTAACAAGCAAGATGTCTGGCAATGTTGATCTTACTAATATTATAAAAGTTATATTTGTAATGTTATGTTATGTTTGTTACTCTTTCACGCTCAAATGACTGAACAGATTTGTCTGAAATTTTCAACACAGATTGACCTAAAATAGACCTAGATTAAAATAGGGGCTACTTTTAATCCCGATCGCACAACGGGTTCCTGCGAAAACGCGGGCGAAGCTGCAGGTATCAGCTAGTATTTTCATATTTCTAACAGTTTTTAATAGCAATTAAAAAAGGAGAAGGTATGATTTCAAAATTTCATTTTCAGTGTAGAGATTTATTGCGCAGTAAAAAATGCAACGAGGTCCAGCTTTCCTCCTCAGTCCTCATGTTGTTCGGAACAGCATAGAGAAATATGATTAAAAAAACAGCTTCCTTAAAATTCTTTCTCGAAATTATTACTGAGCTCGGGAAAGTGCACCTGTTTACTGTTTAGAAAATATTTTACTCAAAATAGTTCTAGACAAACTTTCTTCAAACCAATTAGGTATTTTGGTTTAAATAACGTTTAAGTTTAGTTTAGTTAGTTTAATTTAGTTTTCGGACAAAAAATAACTTTGCTTAGAACTACAATACAGAACATCGATCGATACCTCCCATGTAGGCCCCATTTTGAGATTACAGCCAAGGTTTTGTAATAGGTCTATGCTGATCTAATAGATGTGGGCTATCCTTTAATGCCTATGCCATTCTCGACTATGTTATCTAAGTAGAAAATTTTTCACGATTTCCTTGCATTCTCCTGTCACATCTAAACTTGGTGGTAATGGGACCACCGCTACGCTCTTTGAAATGAAAAAATATTTTTTTAATATAGTTTTCAAATCTTGACGCCCATATCCCCGAAGAGATAGGCAGAGGCACAACCAGGGCACCCACGACTAGCCGAAGACACTAAGTCCCATAATGTGATAGGTGGCAAGTGTATTTTTTTTTCAGTTTTCAAATGACGAAGAAACCTATTGAAGTACATTAACGCCGAACATACATAGCCCCCTTTAAAGTCGAATAAAAATCAATGAAAAAATATTTTCGGCCAAGCCGTTTCGATGCGGTGTGGCTACAAATTTTATATATGTAACAAGATGATAATATTATATAAATCTTGTCATGTACATTCGAGACATTTTACGAAGCTATCGAACCAATTCTCATCAAGTTTTGTCAACTTTTTGTAATTTAAGCGCGATTAACGACCGGAACATCAGAAAGCTACGGCGACAGGAAGCGTTAAGGCGGTAGACCCCTACCCGGGCATGTTGCTGCATAGAACTCTTCCACCAGTGGCCTTTTTGGTGACTCGTTTTGCCTTTACTCGTCTCTTACGAGCTGCCAGGCATGACGGCAAAATAGTCTACTCTACACAGAGGACCCGGATCAACACATCAACACGTATAAAAAGTACTAAATACACAGTGACTGACTGCGCTTATCGAATAATCCTCTAGGCTGTATGAGAATTCAACCATTAATTTAATAGACCAGCGGTCGGAAACCTTTTGCAAGGCAAGGGCCACAAGGCGGCAAAATAAACTAAAGGTTTGCCACACCTGTAATGTTTACTCTAGAAGTACAATATAATAATACAATTTGTACAAATGGTACAAATAGACGTATAATCGGTCATGTCCCGTAGAAAAAAAAAATTGTGTGTGTACTTATGTACACGCGTTAGAAGTTATATACTTCTTCGGCGTAATAAGATAAAAATCTTTTTAAAATTTTTGTCTTTTGCCTTATTTTACATTTGTAGACAAAATGACACTAACCATAGAGAAAAGGTATTTAATACATTAAAAGTTTTATTATAACGCATTATTTAGTTACCTAAATAAAGTTTATTTAATATTTAATAAAAACTAAAATGTTATCTATAGCTAACTTCATCATGTCGGTTTTTCGTGACGGTGTGCGCGCGCATCGTAAAAATTTAACATCATTTTTTCCTCGCGTCAAAAGAAGTATGACTTCAATAAAATAGGCGGAGAGAAAAGCGTTGTCAAGGCTGAATCTATACTATACGCCATTTATTATACGGTCAAGCAAGGAACGTCCATGAATTTATTTTGATATTTATAACTTATTTTCTAGACATTCACGGGCCGCAAATAAGACGTCGGCGGGCCGCGGGTTTCCGACCGCTGTAATAGACTATTTCAAAAACTTAAAAAAACATATAAATCTCTTAGTATTAAATTAATAATAATTTCAGGGTGGAAGTACAGCACCGGCTTCATCAACGATGAAATGATCCGGGATCATCTATTCCCACCTGGAGATGATGTCATGGTACTCATGTGTGGTCCGCCCCCTATGATAAACTTCGCCTGCACTCCAGCTCTGGATAAACTGGGTTATGCAGAAAATTTGCGTTTTGCATACTAGTATTGTAAGGTGGTTACTTTTTTATGTTGGTTTACTGTTTTTAGAAAAATATAGAGAAATCAATACGTAATAGTGTTTTGATTTTACAGTCCTTGATAACAGATAGGATAAAACTTGTATTTTTCTGCTTACAATAAAGGTAAGTTCGTGTATTGCGATGTATATCCAAACACGTTCAGCCCTCGCCAAGAGCCAGATTAATATGGGCACAAGTTTCCAAATGATCACAATTTTCCAAATGGTCACAATTTTAAATCATCGTTGACGTGTTCCGGTTCGGAGGGTAAGGTAGCCGGTAAACTTACTTTTGTTCGAGGCCTAACATCCCGGCCTCAGGTTGGCAACGCACCATTACATTTTGGTGTCTCTAGACGGCGTGAATTTCTTACCATCAGGAAATCCGTCTGTTTGTTTGCTTTTCATTATCATAAAAAACGTCCTCATTATCAGATTTACCTTTGGATACACTCCGATAGCTTCTCTGTAGAAAATAATAAAAAACGGTGAAGGAGTCTTATATCAAACGGTGCGCGTAAAAAAACTGCGACAAAGATAACCTCATGATATTTTTACGCTTGTGCGAATATTTTCTAAGCAGTAGAGTTTGGTCACGACTTGTCATTATTGATACTACCACCTATTCCTGCTACATGTCCCAGTTTCAACGATAGAATAGTCTCAATCTGTCATTTTGAGCAAGGTGCTAAAACTAAACAAAAAAAAGGATCTTCACGCCCATATCCCCGAAAAGGTAGGCAGAGGCACAACAAGGTCACCCACGACTAGCCGAAGACACTAAGTCCCACAATGTGATAGGTGGCAAGCCTATCGCCAATCGGGCACGTGTTTGGACACGTGCCCGATTGGTCCCGAGCAACAATTTTTTTATTAGAAAATTGGAAATACCGAAGTTTCTTTTTGTTGCCGACACGAGAAGCGAACTTAGGACCTCATAAATTCAAGTCCGACACCTTGACGACTAGACCACAGAGGCGACAAAACCAAACAATTCTCAAAAAAAATCAGTTTACTACGCAAAGTTGTATCTAGTTAACTTTTGTAAAAGTGTTAACTAACTCTAATTCTGATGCGTAGTAACGTTATGTGGCAAACATAATAAACTATTCATTACGTTTTTATAATAATTGTGTACTTAGTGTAATTGAAAAAAGATGGTCTTCAAACATTAGTAATCTTGTTATTGTTTTCCGCATCGAGCCATTATTATATTAAACGACAAGGCGCTTAGAGTTGTATAAAAATCAAAAACTGTATAATAATATAAACAAGAATTATATGTGTTCTTAATATTAAGATATATTAGGAGCAAAAATCATTCTAGAAATCATAAATTACAAAATATAAATTGAATTAAACATCTTTAGATTTACATGTGTTATGCGTAGAAAATATCTACTATTGGTAATAAATTTTGTAATCGGTTCAAATTAGCCTGAAGAGGTTTCGACGAAAATGAGTGAATTTCTTTCAAACGAAATCTTAGAAGATAGTTTTGTAAAGTGTTTCGCCCCATTTCACTACGTGCAAATGATTTTGGGATCCTGTAGAATTGATGCAAGAGATCGTTTTGTTACGGTTCCAACATTGTTACAAAAAGTTTATTCTGTTGTATTAACTTTAATAGTTTCTGCTTTATTCTTAGTCTTCGGTTACTTATATTCTCTAGATGTGGGGAACGCTAGATTAAGTTATATAATAACTGCATCACTTGTTTTACATTTCATATTTTATATAGTTAATGTGATACATACCAGATTTATGAATAATGATGATAATACATTATTTTACATAAAAATGCAAGAAGTCGACAGAAAAATGAATATTTGCGGAATCAAATATTTTAACGAATACGTGTTTAAGGCGGTTGTATCGAATGTCGTATTTTTATGTTTATACAGTCTCGTCCTTTTGATATATGGTACGTTTGATAATTTATACGTTGGGATTGCTTCAATCGGTCTGATCTGCACGCAAATTACTTCTGCAGTGGAATATGTATATTTTGCTCATCTTATTTTATATTTCTTTTTACGAATAAGATTCATTAACGCAATTATTATAAATTATTTAAAGCCTAAAATAGGCGACAATACCAAACTCAAAAAAATCTTTAGCTATCCTACCATTGAACTAATGCGCCATCTAGCGTCAGGACATAATTTGGAAGATTGTGATATTGATATTTATTTGAAAGAAATCTTTGATTTGCTTAGAAGATTTCAATTACTTTATCGATTTCAGGTTCGTAGAAACCGTTGATGATTTACGTGGAAACTACCTATCGTCCAATTTCAATAACCTGTCTACAGTTAGAGATAGGCGTACTGAAGTTTAGTTGTTAAGACATTTTATTTTGAAAAATACCAACGGTTGCCTGGTAATTCATCTGAAGTAACCCTATCTTTTAGACAGGTTATTGTCATTTGCCGTAAATTATTAATCTCATTTGACGTTTTTCCAGATTCTAGTATTCAGCTGCAAATGTGTTATAAACTCAATTATAGCTGTTGGATATAATATTCTAGCCTTACAAAATAATGTAAGTCGGCAAATATCTTTTCACCTTATACTTGATATTACTTGTATTGTCAGATACTTAAACACATCCGAAGTGCAATTCACTACAACTAAACCACAGTGTAGATAAAAGTAGACAGTGGTGAAACTGCCTACAAGCTTTCGAAATCACGCGCACATGTAAAGACCCTCACCGACGAGCCGCCTTTTTTTACGTGTGGAAATTCATCACGTCGTATCTGCCGCAACCCCATCTCGGCCAGGCGGGGTAGATGGGAAGCCCGTCTTCCTCCTCCGCTCCCCAAGCCACGCGGCCCAAATGACCCACCACCCTGTGTGCGCTCCTCGTGTCCTCTCTTGGACAGAGAGGGGCACTGAGGAGCACCCTCCATGGTCCGTAGTGGTTTCACCGGGGTACCAACTCGACCCTAGTTTCTTAGCCCCCCCGCCTTGACAAGGTTTGTACCGACGAGCCGCCTAAGTGAACCTAACAGGACCCGCAGTAACGCGTATCGCGTCGAGACGAATGGAATGGTCATTTCGCGATCGTTTTTATTTAAAAAAATGTTGGTATTGTGCTGTATACGGCTGCTCTGGTGTAGTGGCTCTGGGTTTGATGACGCTGTGTTTAGCGTCATCAAAACCAGAGCCACTATTTTTAAACTGCCTACTGATTTTGAAAGGTAAGAATGATTGGGTAGTACATATTCGTAAATTACCATTTCAGATTACAAAATCAATTAATTTAGTTTACGGTTTTACTATTACTCATGCAAATAAAGAATGGGATTGGAAATAGAAACGGCTGTATTTACCTCTCACTCGCTTACTATAGAAGCTACTTAATAAGTTTTTGTTTGAAAGACAACGTTGCGTCTTGTTTCAATATCAAAATATTAAAGAGACGTTTTGACAATAAACCCTTCCGGACTCATGTAGACGATTTTGCCGCCACGCCGGCACCGCTCCTCTAGGTATGAATTGTATAATACCTATGTCCCTTGTAGAAGGTTATGCTGTAATGTCAAATTAAAGATCTACAAAAAACAAAGATTTACAACTTGTTGTGTGTCAATATTAAACTGTTTCCCGTATGTTAAACTAAAGTCTTTTGCTGAGTCTTTACTAGGTATACCTACCAAAGGTAGGTAATGAGCCACAGCACTATGGAAACTATACCTACGGCGTACAAAAACCAAATATGGCTGTATTTATAGAGAAATAGTCATAGTTTGCTACGGTGTATGTCGCACTCGCATTATTGTAGGTATTGGGAATTTCGGTAAAATAATTACAACATGTATATTTTACTTCATATTTAATACCTAAAAAAATAACAATAATACATACAATAACTAAATAATAATAAAAATATGTTATTAACACAGTATATAATATAAACAATATGTTATATAATATGAACAATATATTAGCAATAAGAAGTGACGAGGGACTGCAAGGAGTGAAGTGTGCGCGAGCGCGAGCGTAACAATAAATTCTACCTGTTGTGCGACAGAGGCAGCTCGTTTTTGTGTTCCTAATAATTGATCTAGATATTTTTGTATGACAAAAGTCTGAACTACAGAAATGAAAACTACGATTAGATTAATAATCGTGTTTTCATACAATACATAAAATATTAAAACTTTGTTCAACTGTTACGTGTTATCCCCATGGATTAAATAAAAAATGGTTTCACAATAAAAAGTGTGGGTTATCACTACATAATTTAAAACTAAACGGTTTTTGTACGCAAACTTTTACCGACCGGGTCAGATTATGGACCATGATCTTTAACGTGTCTTACTCATTCATGTACATTCCAGGTGGAACGTTTCAACGCATACATTGTATTAGCAGTATTAGCTATCCGAGACATGTTTGTGTTACTGATAATGAGCATCAGGTGGGAAATGTTCTTCACAGAAATCAAGAAAACAAAACATCTTTCTATAACTGTTTTATCAATTTTAGATGAAGGTATTAGGATTTGTATTTACAAGCTAGATGTTTCACACAAATGCTAGTTTACAAGAATCGGGTATCTGGATAATAATTAGGAAATTTATGTCATTCTGTGGGTAGAAAAACTGTAGGTATACGTACTCGTATCGATTGGTCCAGACCTTGAATCGTGACCGAATGCAATACTCTCAAATATCCAACCATTATCTTGTTAAATTCTACGCGTATGAAGTCGCGGGCACAGCTAATTGTAAATATACACACATACATATCTTCACGCTAAGTCCCTTACGGGTTAGGTAGAGAGTATCGCGTGCCAGACCTCACGATCTTGACGAACCTGTCTGGCTTCCTTCACATTCATTACTCTTTTCATACAAACACGCCGGTTTTGCACGCTTTTGACACCACCCTCGGATAATGTACAAGTGATCTAATCGTGAAATGTCAACCTTGGTCTTCCCGGCCCTTTCGCATTTTAACACCAATACTTTTTTCAATCCCTCTCTCTCGGATCTCACTGTAAAGAATGCGGTCAGCGAGCGTTTGACATACCCAACTCTCACATCCATACAATAACGTTGGGATAAGCACAGAATTATGCAAAGCGTATACATAAGCGTAGGCCATAACTTTCGTTTCTCCTAACGACGACGACGAAAGGTTACAGATTCAAATCCTGTCTGGGGCGAAATTTTATCTGTCTTTACATTTTATAGAAATTTAACCCAAGCACAGGGCAAGTGCTAAAAAATAAAAAAAAACTAGATATTTAGAACTAAAATCGCTTCGAGACATGACGCAACAGGCTCTTTTGTTTTTTAGGCCCTATGAGGAAGAAAGCAAAATTAATGCTGAAGCACATTCAACAGACGCCGCCACAGTTCTCCGTGTACGACATCTGGCACATGGACGCTTCTACTGCGGTCAAAATATTCACCATCATCACCACTCTCACTGTCACGATGCTCCAGTTTTCATTATTATAGAATGTAACTACTTAGAGCTCTTACACACCAGCATTTCACCAACGGCATAGGTAACTGCAGCCGTTTGCACGTAAATATGGACATTGGACCTACACCCAATGGCAACATGTATTAGCCGTCGATACACGTCGGCGGCAGCCGTCGACGTGTGTCGTCGTCGTGTGACATAATACTTATTATGTTTACGGCTGCAGTTACCTATGCCGTTAATACTATTATTTGCATAATTTGGTCCGATTATTATGCTTTAAATGGCTGAAAATAAATAGAAAAAAGTATTTAATATCAAAGGTTGAACATGTATTCAATTTTAAGGTATAATTCTGAAGCTGGACATTTAATTAAGGACAGTAAACTATAATGAAAAATAGAGTTAAACAAAACTAATAATCTGCGGCATTATCTTTATTATTATCTTTAACAGCTCCATTTTATTACGTGTAAAATCAGTACCCAGTAGCAAAACCTTTGTTAGTAATTACCGCTTGACACCGATGTGGCATAGACATTATCAGTTTCTGGCATGTTTCGACAGGAATGTTTGCCCATGCCTCACAAAAAGCTTCATTGAGTTCATCTAAAGTTGTGGTACGATAAGTGGCTACTTTTTTCTTGATTTCGTGCCAAAGGTGCTCGATTGGGTTAAGGTGCGGGCTATTTGCTAGCCAATCTAGCACCGATACTGACTGACTGGTAAGAAACGACTTGACTGAAGGAGCGGTATGTTTCGGGTCGTTATCATGCTGAAACGTCCATATACCTAATAGGGAGATGCCCCTCAGCATAGGGAAGCATCGTTTCCTCCAAAATTGCCTTGTATTGATGTTGGTCTAAGTTACCCTGAACTTTCCTCACAGGTCCCACTCTACGTCCAGAAAATGAACCCCACATTTTAATGTTTTTTTTGTGAATCTTGGATTCATTTCCGCTTTTACTGGACGCCGTACGTATTGCTTTCCATCTGAAGCAATCAAATCAACCTTGGTCTCGTCAGAGACTAATACATGTTGCCATTGGGTGTAGGTCCAATGTCCATATTTACGTGCAAACGCCAAACGAGCATTTCTATGTTTTTTCTTCAACAACAATACTTTGCGAGCCACTCTTCCGAACAACCCTGCTTCTACCAGACGTCGTCGAACGGTCCTCGCTGAGACACCAGCTCTTTCGTCTGTCCCAAACACTTTGTGTTTAATTAAAATAGAGCCTAGAAACGGATCTTTCTTAGCTAAACTGGCTATCATTCTATCTTCTTGCGGAGTTGTTTTTCTCGATTTTTGTTCTGGGCACATTTAAATCTGTGTTATTGCGTCTGACATGTTGCACTGAATTGTATACCATAGTTTTTGAACAATTTAAATTTTCTGCTATCCTTCGGTATGGCCAACCATGATAGACTACAAACTTCATGACAATTTTTCGTAGTGTTGGATCGCAACTTTTATTTTTAAATATCGGGAAATATCCAAAACTACCACGAAACAATAAGAGAAGAAGTAAAAAAGTATTGAGATTCAAATTTTGAAAATAGAACGCAATATCTCAGTGTCCCTAATTAAATGGCCAGCCAGCATTATTTGAACAAATAGCACTACGATAATCTGTCAGCTATAGGTACTGTAAAGAGGTTTAATGTTTAAGAAGTTGTTATTGTTTGTATAATCGGGCACATTAATGACTAATTATACTTACATGTAAGACATAGTGGTTTGGACTCGTTGGAAAATAAAAAATTAAATTTACAATTCGGTTTAACCAAAGAGTCTAATTAGTTGACCACGACTGTAGGTATATATTCATAAATCGCAACAAAAAAAATGGAAAATGTGCATTTTTAATTTTCTCATAAAAAGTAGGTACGTTGCCCGGTATTGGATATGTTTTTTTGCTCACTCTTTGGCGCTGGATAACAAAAATCCGTCGATGCGATGCGGGCGATACGGCCCGGCCCGCATCAGTGCTCTACAAAGCGATGCGCTCGACCCGACATGCTCCGTCTCATCAACAGTGGGAGCCATCGGCGCTGTCCTTAAAGCAATGTGTTAACGTTTTTAAATATTTTGAAGGTAAAATTTCTTTCATGTATTTTAAATGTTGAAAAAGCCACCGTAAAATGGGCACGCGGTCTAGCGGTCCGGCGTCGGACTTGAATACTTAAGGTCCCGGGTTCCATCCCTGGGTCGGACACAAAAAAAATAGAAAATATGTATTTTTTTAATTTTATAATAAAAATAGCGTTGTCCAGGATTGGATAGGTGCCCGGTTGGCGAAAGGCTTGCCACCTATCACATTGTGGGACTTAGTGTTTTCGGCTAGTCGTGGGTGCCCTGGTTGTGCCTCTGCTTACTCCTTCAGTGATATCACCGAAGGAGAAGGCGTGAAAAGACTTTTCTTTAAAAGGAAAACTTGAAATCAAACTTGGACAACATCGTAGAATAGGTTAAAGAAATTACAAAAATCGATTTTAACTCTAAAGGAATCCTTTGAAACATTTGATGCTGCTAAGCTGGTGTTCGTCTGAGCCTATGAAATTAAACTCGTGAATGTCATGGACAGCAGGGCCGGCCTCAGGGGTGGGCGGACCGGGTGGCTGCCCAGGGCGGAAAACTTTTGGGGGCAGCAAACAAATTTTAAAGAACGGCAAATTTTAGAATATGAATAAAATAATAAAATCATGATATGAATGTGAAGGGTAAAATTTTCTGTATCACATTTTGCAAAAAGAACAAGCCTAAGAATATGTAAGTTAGTGCAAGCCTCGAGTTACGATTATAATCCAAGTCCAAATATAAAATAAATCACTCGGCTTGTATCGAACAACCGCCGCCGGCGCCGCCGCGCTGAACAGAACTGTGACAGCGTCAAAGCAAGGGTGGAGGGGGGGGGAATCGCCGATATCGCCAGGCCCCAGGGTGGCAAAGTTACTAGGGCCGTGTCTGAAATGGACAGAAATCCTGATCTAGATAAAACTAGAGACATATGTGACGCGATAACAACAGTAAGTGATGAGGGATCATACTATATGTTAGTGCCTTTAACCATAATCGATGGTGAAAGGTTGTTTGCAACTTATAATGGCTTATCAACATAAAACGAAATCGCCTGACAGTTGAAAATATAGACAAAAATAGGATTGTGTATTTTAACTTAGATTATAAAGAAAAAGTCGATTCTAATGAACTTGATCAGCGGTCGGCAACGCGCGGCCCGCATGCGGCTCGTCGACGTTTTGTTTGCGGCCCGTGAATGTCTTGAAATTAAAATTAAAATAAATGCATGAACGTTCCGCGCTTGACCGTATAATATACAGCGTATAGTGTAGATTCAGCCTTAAGAACGCGGTTCTTTCCGCTTTTTTCTATGGGTCATGGCCTATTATACGTAGGTATATTTGGCATTTAGGGTAAATATTACAAGTGTGGCCCACCTTTATTGTGTTTTGCCGCCTTGTAGCCCTTGCCTGCCAAAAGGTTGCCGACCGCTGAACTTGACAAATCAAATGAAGATAATAAAATTAAAATCGATTATTTATTTTTATAGTATTTGTAACACAAATAAAGATTTTCAAATTTTTAGCAGCTTTTAAAGCATCAAGATCTGTATCAAAACCGAACATTTGGCAGTACACTATTAAACACTTGGAACCGGAACTCGTCAATGGCAAGCGCTGACGCGGAACTTTTACCATGATGCCAGGAATAGGTACCAACTTTGGCGAGTCGCTGCGGAACTCTACCGCCTAGTCAGATGTCAAGGTGTTATTGATGGCAACCCTATGCTCGCCTTTTACGAGCTGAGTGGGAGGAAGGCAGACGGTCTATTATGTAAAGGAGCTCGGACCAACGCGGGCGAAAACACGCTTGAAACTGAATCAATTTTGTATAGTTCCAACACTCGTCGCAACCATGTGCACGATACCAAATCGCTGGCCTTTTTATAATCTACCGAGGCGGTGTAAAGACTTTTCCGTCCTCTGAGAAGCTGTGGTCTAACAGCTATATCAATGAGGAGTAGCTCCGTACGAGGGTCAAACTGAAAGTTCTTAGAAAATCAAAAACTAAGCATTCTAGCAAGTTATTATTTTTATTATAACTTTTCAAAATAGCGTCCATTTACATCAATACATTGCTGCATTCGATGGAACCATTGAGAAAAGTACCTTGCCCACTCGGCCTTAGGGGTCTCCTCGACGACGTTTTGAAACGCAGCCTCTGCTTCTTCGGCGTCCATAAAATGTTTTCCTCGAAGATTTTCTTTTATTTTCGGGAATAAATAAAAATCACAGGGTGCGAAGTCGGAGCTATACGGCGGGTGACCCAGTAATTCCACGTCTGAGGTCGCCAAATAGTCGATCGTTTGCCTGGCGGTGTGCGACGAGGCATTGTCGTGATGAAGGAGGATCCTGCTGCGAGGCCGTTTCTCTCAAACTTTTTCCAAGACAAGTGGCAAACAGTTGTTAGTGTACCACTCTGCATTAACCGTTTTCTGATCCTCTAAGACAACTGTCGCGTAATGACCTGTCTTTCCGAAGAACAAGGCCACCATCTTTTTTCCAACCCTTCGACCTCTCTTCACTTTAGTTGGCAACTCTTCGGAAGGAAACACCCACTGAGCAGACTATCTTTTGGTTTCCGGATCATAGCAGTAAATCCAGATTTCGTCACCCGTTAGTATGTCGAACACAGCATTTGAGTCACCTCCGTTAAATTTTTGGATCATTTCTCGGCACCAATCAACACGGCGGAGTTTTTGAGCCTCGGTCAAATTATGCGGTATCCAGCGGGCACAAAGCTTCCTGACCGCTAAATGTTCATTGTGCACTTGACTCATCCTATATCTACATACCTATCATACCTATGCCTAGACTTGTCCGAATCTGCTGATAGGTCACTCTTTTGTCAGTCTCTATCATACGCCGCACAACACTGATATTGTCTTCAGTCGTCGCTGTAGAAGGCCGTCCCTCACGCAAATCATCGGTGAGATTAGTTCGACCACGTTTGAATTCATTAAACCAGTTGTAAACTGCGGCACGAGATGGGGCTTCATCGTGAAAAGCCAATCGAAGTCTATCATAACTTTCTTGTTGACTTATATGACATCGAAAGTCATAAAAAATCATTGCACGAAAATTTTCTCGGCTTAAATTCATTCTGACGTGCACAGACAATTTTCAATTTGCCGCCAAATCGTAAAACAAATGACAAATGAATGAAATGTATACTCAATATTATTGGTAAAGAGTTCTATTTTCAAAATTTAAACTTATTTTTTTAATATAATGCTTTTAAGTTGCCAGTTCTAAAAACTTTCAGTTTGGCCCTCGTATTACCACGAGATCCAACTCTACATACATTTTGAACAGAACCTAAGATACAATTTGTACACAAATGCTTATTTAATTTTATTTTGATAGATAATAAAATTGACGTAAGAAGCTATATATAGTGTCGGTAACCACATAATGGGTCTAAATTTCTTAGGTTCGATGGTACTGCACGATTTGTGAATCAGAAAGGTGTGCTCTCTTGTCATAAAAGCTGGGAGAGATCCAGCTTCTATGTCCTCGTCGAACCGATTAGCTAAAAAAGCGTGTGAAAAACGCAATTATTTCAACCAAAAATTTTGCAGTCCATTTGGTCCCGGGTTCTTCCAGTTATGTTTCAAAAGATCCGCATCTTTGACGTCGTCGAGGTCAATTGTAACGGCTGACATAAGTCGCAGATATATTCACGCGAGCGCTCCTCAATACTCATCCATCCCCCATATCTATGAATTACGAGCGCAGACAAAATATTTTGGTTTCTACCCATCACTCACGTCAGAAGGAAATCCCTCCCAACTCGTATAGATCCTTCTGATTAGAATAAGGTTATTGAGGATTACATAGGTTACATCTTTTTTTTATACAGCTATATTTGTAGGTACAGTTAGCAAAATAGTCCATGGTGTAAAATTTTTAGCTTTTTAAAAAATGCCATTTATTTTTTGAAATACCCAGAGGGATTTTTTTAAATTTTCTGGTGACCCTTGTGACCACCCCTATCACCCCCCTTCCCAGCTACGTAACTTTTGGGATGCCCTGCATAACGCTTGAAATAGAAAACAATAGGAAATCATATTTATTTAAATAAAAAAATATTTACAGTAAAATTTTAAAAATCTCTGTTATGGGAAAAATAAAGTAACTAAAATTTTGAAAAACTAATAAAAAAAATTATGAACACTCATCGATGCAAACGGAAATTTCAGATACAGTTAGGATTTATTTAAACCAGACGGTAATCATAGCAAGAAGAAATCTCATTTATTTTATTCTTATCATGAAACCAAATTTCAACACCAAACGCTTTAGATTTTCTTGTTTATGTTAGCCTTTAAAAAATGTACTCATCTCGTAGATACTATTAACAGCAATGAATTCAACTTATGAATTCAAGATGCTCTGAATAGATAACTTAATGTCATTTTAATTGACAAATATTCTTATCAAGGATGAAACAAATTTGAAAGTTCTCATTCTGGTCAAAAGTATCCATTTTATTAAAGTGCTTTTGTAACCATTTAAAAAACTCGATTAAAACGTTTACGTCTACAATAATATCAAATCGAGTGACGTGAATAAACAAAGTTAGAATATCAAAATGAGAGAAAATATTGAGAGAGAAGTAATAGAAGATGAATATTTAAAATCTTTAGCGATGTTTCAAAGAGTGCAATTTGTAATTGGATCCAGCAGAATTGACATCAGATATCGATTTGTTAAAGCTCCAGGAATTTATCAAAAAATTTACACAATTTTTTTTATAACTCTCGTAACAGTTTTGTATGTATACATTGCAGTCACATATTATGATAGATTTGGAGAAAATCATAGTGTGTTTTTTACGTCTATGTGTGAATTCGTCCTGTATTATATCACATTTGCCTGTACTATCATTCATGCTCGATTTTTTAACAATGAATTTAATGTAATGTTTCACCTACAAATGCAAGAATTAGACCGAAAGATGAACATTCATAAAAATCGATTCATTTACAACACTTTACATAAAACAAACTTGATAAGTGTTTTAATTTATTTGATCGTCGCAATGATAACATATTCTTTTACTCTTTATGAAAATTTATTTGAAGGTGCTCTTTTTTTTGGTATTTTTTGCACGTACATTTGTTGTGGATTAGAATGGCTGTATATTTCTAATCTGATCAAATATATGGTATTACGTTTACGAATTATAAATGCAATTATGATTAATCATTTCGAATCAGAATTAGATGCCATGTCTCAAACAAATCTTTTGACGAATGCACCCACAAACAAACTCATAATTTTTCATGCCTCGAAAACCAATGATTTTAAGTATTCTGAAATTGATGTATACTTAAAGGAAATATTAGATATTCTCAACAGCTTTCAAGATCTGTACAGATTTGAGGTTAGTGCATTATTCATTATTTGAATAAAACTATTGTCCGCGAGTAAGATCTGTTAATTTGCAGTCCGCTTCTACGTTAAAGTCCAATTTAGCAAACAAATTGGCGGAACGTTAACATTTATTTACCATAGATCATAGGGTTGGAAAATATCGAAAGATCTTTTGAACAATTTATTGGAACGAAGTTCCTTACGGTAGACTTGGAGAAGATAGGGGTTGCGCACTGCGCGACCGAACTGAAAAAAATGTGAAAGTAACCGTAAGAAAAAGTCCTTGTAATAAAACCGTTAAATGAGACGTGCGCAGGTGCGACAGTCGTATACACAAGCAAGTAGTGTTTAATACCTATCTCTTTCTCCCTCTTTCTTATCGTTCTCTCATCCCTTCTCTCTCTATTACCACTCCACCCCGCCAATGCATAGTAAGTATATACTCATGAATTGTGTAGATTCTACATTATCCAAAGGAACTTCGTTCCTACCTGGTGTCCCACGACAACACATCTTTTGTCACAATTATCAATATATGCTATTTTAATAAATGTAAAAGTTTTTTTTTCGGATACTGATAGTTTTGATCACGATATAAAGTTAATTCAAGTTGTGAACTTTATTGTCTGCGTAAGTTAACGCAGTTTTTAGCGGATATTATTCACATTTTCATGCACAATTCGTTTCGATAAAAAAAGTGCCATAAATGCTGTTAAGGGGTTTGACCGCCTCGTTGGTCGAGTGGCTAGCATACATCAACAAACAGACCGGCCGCGAGGTAGTTGTGTGATGTAGGTATATTTAGATGTCTACATTTCCGGCTCCGGGTGATTATTAAATTTGTTCTGGTATTTTAAAAAAAGTATCTTCACGCCGATATCCTTGTAGAGGTAGGCAGAGGCACAACCAGGGCAACCACGACTAGCCGAAGACACTTATTCCCACAGTGTGATGTATGACTTATTATTATCTGATCACGAGCAACATTTTTTTTATCAAAAAATTGGAAACACCAAATTTTATTTTTTTTTCCTGACCCGGGAATCAAACCCGGGACCTCCTGCAGTCAAGTCCAACACCTGGACCGCTAGACCAGACAGGCGATTTTAACAAGGATTTATCTAGGTACGTATACATATAATCATTCATCTCATGTTGAGACTTTTTTGCACCGAATTATGTTAATAGAAATTACAATTTACATCGTGTGAATATAAGTTTTTACAATAATAATGATATTGTTAAAAATCGAAGATCATATAACAAATTTAAAAAATATATCAAGTTTAAAACTCCTAACCTCATACATATTTTAAAGCCGGGTGTTTTGCAGGGTGGGCGAAGGGTACCAACTACCAAGTACAAAAAACTTTATTTAAATTATTAAATCTTATTTTATTTCAGATGATGGTTTTTAATTCGAAAATGGTTTTATCTTCATTAGTAGCCGTTGAATTTTATATTTTAATCCTACAAAATAATGTAAGTAGATACTTGATAAAATAAGGCGTTACTTTGCAGAAATTTGAATTTGCAAATAAAATTATTTTATTTGCAATTTCACGCCAAAAAATATTTACATTGCTCGAAAAAAAACCAGACCGACAGTGCACAGTGAATGGAATGCCAACAATACATACACAACTAAAAACTCAACTTACATTTCGCTTTGTAGCCGAAACATCATCAGGAGAGTAATAACACTAGCTGCCTGTTCCGGCTTCGCTCGGACGGTAATTTATTTTCATAAAATTGAGATGTAAGCTATCCTATATCTCAAGTTGGATTAAAATGCACACGGTGTTGAAATTTCATTGAAATCGGTTAAGTAGTTTAGGAGTTCATCGCGGACAAACATCGTGACAGGAGATTTATATATATTAATATATGTCGTGGTGCAAGGCGGCGTCATATCCACTGTACAATCGCGTAATTAAGTCCACAAAAAAGTTTTGCTTTTAAAATATTTAAAGATAAACAAGCACACTATTTTAAATAAAATTTGCCTTGACCTTGATAATATGCTCAGATAGATCTGATGTAAACTCAGATTATTTCTCACTTCCAGTTGTTGTTGACAGCTTTAAAAAATGAGGATTATTTCTTAAGGATCTCTAATTAATTTCACACTCGTCTTTTCTTGCTTTTATATATCATTTAATACAATGTAAGTTTGGAACGAACATAAATTAATATTATTTATTATCAACGGTCGGTGACGATGGATTGTGCTCCAAAATGATTATGCTTATCCTCCCTCATATCATTCTTGTTTTAGCCTGCATACCTATATAGTCGTTCCATGTATTTTATGAACAGCTAACTCGTTTTTTCGTTCATTATGGTGAAGTTTTAAGTACATTCGAGTTTAGTATACAGCAAGGGTGTACACCTTTGGCACCCAGTGATGGCATTCAAGTTTGTGAGGATATCCGTCAGGGCAAATTAATCAGAACTTTAATACCTACTTGTATGTATGACCACGTATGTATGTTTAGAACTCAACCCAATGGTTCCTTGTTTATTACGTCTTAGCAGAAATTTTGCACGTTGAATATAT